>ML120351.1:642349-737776 GCA_003788595.2 Choiromyces venosus 120613-1
AGAATAGATCCTACCAAAACAGATGCCATAAAAGTATGGACAACACCAGAAAAGGTCAAAGACATTTAAAGCTTTGTGGGATTCTGCAACTTCTACCGAAGATTTATAGAAGGATTCAGCAGAATAGCAAAACCACTATACAACAGAACAAAGAAAAATCAGAAGTGGGAATGGGGAGAGCAAGAGCAAAAGGCTTTCGAAAGTCTTAAAGAAAGACTTACCACAACCCCAATACTAAGACACTTCGACCTGGAGGCACCTATTATGATTGAAACTGACGCATCTAATTACGTCTGTTCAGGAATAATATTGCAACAAGATAAGGAAGGACTGTGGAAACCAATAGTCTACTGGTCAAAAACAATGACCAAGGCAGAATGCAACTATGACATACATGACAAAGAACTCCTTGCAATCATGCAAGCCCTCAAGGAATGGAGGAAATATGTACAAGGAAGCCCTCATACAGTCAAAATCCTCACGGACCATAAGAACCTTGTCCCATTCACAACTACCAAAGCCCTGAATAGAAGACAAATAAGATGGAGTGAAGAGCTAAGTCAATACAATATCAAAATCGAATATCGATCAGGCAAGGAAGGGGCAAAACCGGATGCCCTTACAAGAAGAACAAATGACATACCAACCAAAGGAGATGATCGCATTATGCAACGACAAAGGATTCTGTTACCAAAAGAACAATTCTTTGTGGATGAAGGATATGCTTCGGGTTCAGAAGAAATCAATACTATGGAACTATGGACGATAGAAGACCAAGGAACTGAAAAGAAAATCAAGGAAAAGACATCACAGGATGTGTTGCTACAAGATATTCGAAAAGCCATAGAAAGGAAGGATAAAGAATACCCAAAAGTGGCACTAGGATTATGCGACTGGAAGGAAGGATACATGTGGTATGAAGGAAAAATCTCGCTACCAGAAGACGAACCAATAAGAACCGAAGCGATAAGAAGGAATCATGATACACCACAAAATGGACACAGTGGAACAGCCAAAACATTTGAATTGACACAACGGACATACTCGTGCCAAGGTTGCGGCATGTGGCCGCAACCCCCGCATGTTCACTGGCTCACAACCGGGGGCACTCTAAAGAGTGCCTGCCAGCTCAATGCAACTTTACAGCTCAACGCAACTTTGTGGCTCAACAGAACTTTGTGGCTTTAAAGACTTTTTGACTCAGCATAACTTAGTAACTGAGTATAACTTTGTAACTTAACTTGAATATTATATCAAAAGTTTACAGAATGTGGTATTCGAATTTACATTAATTTGTGCAACCTTGCATGTCGCTTAATACCCATTATAATCAGCCTTGACACCTTCTTTTTCTGTGCTTGAGCAGCACGTCTGGCTTTTCCCCTTGCCTTTATCTCATCAAGAAATGGTTGAAGCTTTTCCTTGTCCTCTCTTCTTTGATTATTTACTGCCCTACGGAGCTGTTTTGTCTGCTTTTCCACCTCTGCATCAACCCTTCTTTTAACCATTTGGCGTGCTTCAGACGCATATAACACTCCCCCCTTCTGTATCTGCCTCCTACTATGAGCCCGACTTCTTGCACTTCGAGCTTGATCGGCCGCCCGAGTATTCTCCAGATGTTCCATTGCTAAGGCACCTGACTGTGCCAATGCTAGTCCACCTTGTAGTACTAGCTTAAGACGATGCTGGAATTCTGGTGACATCTCTTGTGCTTGATCTAGTAATTCATCGCCCTGGGTCTTTAGACTTGTGATCGTAAGTGGAATGCCAGAAGGAATTCCAGAGAATTGGTTCGGAGGTATGGTAGAAGTGGGAGCTGCTTCTCGTAGTTTGGAAATGACTATACTAGGATTGTAAGGGATAAGGCCTGTGGCTTGAAAGGCAGATCGAATTGTGGATGGCTTGAAGGTCTGTTGGCGTATTGAATGAATCTTATCAAGAAATTCGCACTTGTCAAAGTCCCCACATCCCATACGTGTCGCTACCTCTACAGCTTCCGCGTGATAATGCTTGTAGGGTTGGAATACGCATACATCCAAGGGTTGAAGAAGATGGCTTGAATGAGGAGGCAGGCAGAAAACAATGATCTTATGGCGATCACAGTAGTCGATAAACTGTTTGGTGCAATGCGAGCCAAACCCATCTAGGAGAAGAAGTCGGTGAGCTCCCACTTGTCGTTTAGCAGAGAATCGTTCAAAATGGGCAAGCCATTTGATTGTCAAGTCATCATTATTGTAACCGGTGTCGGAGGTGGCGATCAAGTAATCATCTGGGATACTTGTAGCCACATACCAGGGCTCTTGATGAATCACCCCAGGAACAATAAGCATTGGCGGCAAGACAACCCCATCAGCACTGATTGTTTCACAGACACTAACTAGCTCTCTGTTTGTAGAGCTGGCAAGGTAGGCTTGGCGATTTGGATCACGTGTAATAATCCACTGGTCCCGGCCAATCCCAATGCGAAAACCAGTCTCATCAAAATTATACTGATCCCCATGCTGAATGTTGTACTCCTCACAAACAGAACAATATTTCTCAAACCAAGCGAGAATATCATTAGGCTGGTGAGCATTCTTGCGGTCAGCATCGATGGTCTGTTGCTTTCTAATAAAGTATTCTGGATGACGCTGGAGAAATCGTGGTGCCCAGTGGTCACCTATCAGAGGTGCTGGCTCTGGCCCAGTATGCGCAGATTGGAGAATCGCATTGGCACAGCTTGAAACCATTTGTAGTCGAGCACTTGTGCCAATTGTGTCCAGACGGTCAAGGTACTGACACACTGCCAGTTCCTGGTCATCTGAAAGCTTACAGTTGGTTGCTGGACGCTCTTGTTTCGACTGGCGGCCTTGTAGACGTCTTCGAAGTCTGGTGACTGGAACCTCGTATGTACGTGCAATCTCAGCAATATTCACCTGGCCTGGGGGGTCCTCATTTTGCCTTGTTTGAATGAAGGTGACAGCAGCCTGAATCCATATTTCAATATCCTCATAGGGCTCCACCCGCTGGCTTGGTAGGACAAAGGCTGGTACTTGTGACATTGTTTGATGGTGTATGGGTCGTTCTGGATGGTGATAAGAGAAGCTTCTATTTTATGATTTGTTTTAAGCCTCAAAATTCTGCTGAGTCACAAGGTTCTGCTGAGTCATAAAGCAATGCTGAGTCACAAAGGTATGCTGTGTCACACATTTACTATGCTAAGCCACAAAGTTGCGTTGAGCTGTAAAGTTGCATTGAGCTGGCAGGCACTCTTTAGAGTGCCCCCGGTTGTGAGCCAGCGAACATGCGGGGGTTGCGGCCACACGCCGCAACCTTGGCACGAGTACTATTGGCCAGGAATGTGCCAAGATATTAAGTAATATGTCAAGAACTGCGACATGTGTCAACGGACAAAACCAAGTCGTCATGCGCCCTATGGACTATTGTAACCACTACAAATACCAGAAAAACTATGGAAATCCATCAGTATGGATTTTATCACAGACTTGCCACTATCGAACAACTATGATGCAATATGGGTCATTGTGGATAGATTAACCAAGATGGCTCATTTCATACCCTGTCGTAAAGATATGAAAACCAAACAATTTACGCAATTATTCATGAAAAATGTTTTCAAACTACATGGATTACTGAAAGACATCATCAGTGATAGGGGATCAATATTCACATCAGACCTATGGAAAGAAATGACCAAAGGATTGGACATCACACGAAAGATAAGCACGGCATTTCACCTGCAAACAGATGGTCAAACAGAATGAACAAATGCCTCACTCGAATAATTTCTAAGAGGATATGTGGAATACTCCCAACAAGACTGGGAAGGATGGCTATCATTTGCAGAATTTGCATACAACAATACAAAACGAGACATCGTCAAGACAACACCCTTCTATGCAAATTATGGACATCACCCCATCAATGAACCCATGGGACACATAGGCTTACCAGGAATATTGGAAAAAGATGATATTAGCCGACTACATGGACTCATCAAAACAGAAATAAGAATGGCACAAGATAAAATGAAGGAAAACAACTATCATCACAGAAAACCCAATCCAAGATTAGAATCAGGAGATAAAGTCTGGTTAATTACAAAAGATATCCAGACTACGAGGCCATCAAAAAAACTGGATTATTACAAAATAGGACCATACAGAAGCATCGAAAAAATTGGAGAAAAAGCTTATAAGCTAGACCTCCCAGCCTCAATGAAAACGAAACATCCAGTCTTCCACATCAGCAAACTCGAACTTTATTCGAACAATCCTCTACGCTCACAAAAGAAACTTCCCCCTCCTCCTATCGAGATAGAAGGAGAAGACCAATATGAACTTGATCAAATAATCGATTCAAGACTACATTACGGAAAACTACAATACCGGGCCAAGTGGACCAGTTACTCTGCGTAATAGGACCAAGAGTGGTACCCAGTAGAGAATTTTATTAATGCTAAACATGCAATTGAACACTTTCACTGAAAAAACCCAGGGAAACCTGGTCAAAGAGGAGGAACAAATGAGCGACAAGGACTGGATCAACCTAGCCGATCTCCCCGCAGCCGTGCCAATTACACACGAACAAGAAGAACACAACCAGAAAAACTGGACTGATTGCTTAGATGATGGATGCCAAGTACACTTTACGGAAAAAGAAGGGGCCAATTACTGGCCAAAGGAGCACAGAACCCCCCTACCACCACTCCAACTACCCATGATGACATGGGAAGAAACGTCGCCGTCCCCGAGAACACCACCCCAGTCGCCATGCGACAACAACATCCTTTTAATGGTAAAGCAAGCAAGGTTTTCAGGGATGAAAACAAAGGAAAGGGGGGGCAAAAAATCTTGGCCCAAGGTCAAGAAAGATAGAGAACAGTTGGAAAATTGTCCAATGATAACCCATACAGATTCCTTCGAGACGAAGGAAACCTTGAAGAGAAAGGTCAAGGAAAAGGAGGAGCAAATTACAAAGCTGAAGGTGCATAAGAGATGGTCAAAAGGAGAGATAGCGAGCAAGGATATCAGGATCTGAGCCCTGGAAAGAGAGCTAGCAAGAGAACGCTATGTGAGGAAGGAGGAAGAAAAAAGGTTCAGTAGGATTGCATGGGATATGGCACACATCTGCAGAAACATAAGAAAAGATGTGTACTATGAAGGATACCATCATGAATCCTCAAGGGACTGAGGATTTAGGGAGAGGGGAGCTAGTATTACAAACCTGGCATGGTTTGTAATGGTTTCACATGACATACAATTATATGTCATAGTATTTTATTTGTTAAAGGTTTTGCACATGACTCAATTGAGTCATATGATATTATATTTTGTACCATGACTCATATACGAGTCATAGGGTCTCACATGATTCACAGTTGTGAGTCATAGTTGTTTATGTTTGAATTTGATTGGTATGTTGAGCGTTGACTCATAGGTGCGCCTATGAGTCATGAGGATTAAGAGGTATGACTTCATTTATACGAGTCATGAGGTTTTGCACATGACCCCTTTAAGGTCATGAGACTTTCGCGCATGACCAAGTATGGTCATGAGGTTATATGTTATGCGAGTGCATGAGTCACAGTTGTGACTCATTTGATTTGTAAGTGGGTTGCTGGAAGAACTATATAAGGAGGTTGATAGGACCTGACAGTTAGTTCTTCACGCAACCACCTAAGTTATTTCCTATCTTATAAGTTATCAATAAAACACCTTTACGCTCTTTACTACAAAGGCCAATGATCACGAAGAAAAACAGAATCAATACTAGTTAGCACTATAAGGACTTAGTATTGACAACAGTCAATATCTAAGACATAGTATAAGATAACAAGTATTGAGAATTCTCGAAGGAAAGAGAATACAACAAGAGATAGGTGAGTATTATCTCTAAGACAAAAACTAACAATATGCTTGTTGCCTGTTGTGAGATATAAGAAAGGAGAGATCTTATAGCCAACCGTAACAGGGAAAGGGTTATCAATATAGAGTTGGAGGAGTGAAGTGTGAAAGACAGGATGGACATTTATCAAGGGTGGAGGGTCCAATTTATATATTCTAGAGTCTATACATACCAAGATAGAAAAGAGTTCAAGTTTTTTGTAATCAAGTTTGTCTGATAGTTTTGTGGTCTTGATATAATATTTGAGTAACTACACTTTATCTCTAGTTGAGAGGTTGGGATCAGGCAATCTTTTCTTATCAGTATATTCTTTATGCCTTGACTGAGATCATGCTATTTCTATAATAAGGGATTTATGCAACTGAACTAATTTGTTGGTATATGCCTTAATATTGGCTGGTCTTGATGATGCATCCTTAATGATCCATAACTCTTTTTTGGTATGGTATCTATAATTTGCAAAAAATAGGGTAGTGTTAATACTTTCTTGATATGCATCATTATATGTAAACTATATAAATAGGAGCAGTTCCATTCAGTTGTCTTGTTAATAGTTACAGTATACATATAGGTATTGTTCTAAGATGGTGTTAAGTTATTCTATTCACCTATCTGTTTGGGGGTGAAATGCTGTACTTAAATTTCACTTGATTCCCAGGTATTTTGTCAGTTCTTCCCAGTATTATGAGGTGAACAATAATCCTCTATTACTAACTATAGATCTTGGGAGTCCATGATCAGAGAAGATTGTATTCATAAATAGCTTTGCAAATTCTAGTACTTTTATTATTTCATTGCAGGATGTGAAGTATGCCATTTTGGTGAGTCTGTCAACCACGACCTATATACTATTATAATGGTTTAATTTTGGTAGTCCTATGATAAAATCTATGCTGCTTGAGCTCCAGGGTCCTTCAAGTGCTTCCAGTAGATTCAGTAAACTAAAGGGGGAGTGGTTGATTGGTTTCGTTCTCTGACAGATATTGCAGTTCTTCACATATCTTTCAATGTCTTTTCTCATGTAGGACCAGTAGTATTATCTTGCAATTTTTTTGTATATGTTCATAGTTCCCTGATATCCTACCATTATGCTGTCATAGTTTATTTGCAGGATTTCAATTTTGATTTTGGGATTATCTGGTACCTATATCTTGTCTTCATAGGTGAGGAGTCTATTGACTATCTTGCACAATCCTAGTGCTGTATCCTTACTAAATGTTTTTCCAGTTTCCAAGTCTTCAATTATTTGTTGAATTTTTTTTGTCCTCTTTCATTGCTTTTTTGAGTTCTTCCTCAAGGTTTTTGAAGGTATTAGCTGTAATAACTTCAAGTTTCTGTTGGTAACTGCTCCCTTGCTTATCATCCTGATAGGTGATACAGTTGTCATCAAAGCAAAACATTTGGTATAGTGCATCATAAGATTTTGACCTTGGTGTTGTAACTATATCTCTCTATGAGTTTCCTTCTACTATGCAGTTGTCTTCTGGTAATGTTTCTTCTTCCCAATGATTTGGACTCAATATTATTGTGATTTTGGAAAAATTAGCCCCCTCCTTTTTGAGAAATGTCTCCTGGCATCCTGGTTAATGCATCTACATTTCTGTTCAATGTTCCTTTTTTATACATAATCTTAAAGTTGAAGTTAGCTAATTTTTCTGCCCAGCTAGCTTGTCTTTGATTTAGTTCCTTGTTTCTCATAAATGAAACTAAGTTGCTGTAGTCTGTAAATATCTGAATGGGATGTTTACTTCCTTCCATGTAGTATTACCATTCTTTCAATACTTGCATCATGGCTAATAATTCCTTGTCATGAATATTATAGTTCTTTTTTGCATCAGTCATGGTCTTTGAATGAAAAACTATAGGGTGAGTGGTACCATCTGTATTTTTTTGAGAGACAACTCCTGCACAGACTTAGTCTAAGGCATCAGTCTTGAGTGCAATCTATTTTGAGGGGTCAAAGTGAGCTAGTATTGAAGTTTCTCTTATGATCTTAAAATATTTGAAAGCCTCATTTTGTTTATTTTGCCATTACTATTTAGTGTCCTTCTTGGTAACTTTTATAATAGGTACTGTAATACTGTTGAAGTCTTGTATGAATTGTTGATAGAAATTGCAGAATCCTAAGAATTTCTCAACATTCTTGACTACTTGTGGCTTTAGCCAGCATGAAACTGCTACTATTTTCTTGGGGTCCATTTCTAGTACTCCTTCTGGGGTGATAATAAATCCTAGATAATCTATTTTCTGAGTGTATAATTCACATTTTATTGACTTTAGATTAATCTCATATTTTCTTAGGAGTTTGGGTGTAATGACCCACTAGAGGGTATCTTACAGCAAACTATTCTTACATCCATACCAGAGACCCTGAGGTCAACAGGTAAGGATAGTTTGGTTCACTATAGTGGACAACTACCCATGCTATAAGATTATAGTATAGAAGGTAGGCTCAGGAAAGGCTTGTGTAATGAGGCCTGAGTTACCCTGACAGAGGGGCTGGGTTACCCAGATATGAGGTCCGAGTTACCCTACTATAAGGTCTGAGTTACCCTGACATGGCACCCAAGTTACCCTACCTAGCATGTAGAGGTACTTAATTGGGGCAGGGGGTGATCCTATGAGGATTGGGCACTCTGGTAAAATCTAAAGTTTACAAACCTAGTAGCCTTTGGGGGGCTATAGAAGGAGCTACAGGGCTCTGAATACTCGAGGATTTTACAGAGGTATTCCTAACACCCCCCTGCGGCACCAGCATAAGGACCACACATCATGGGCTTATGGTGGTGGAGTTGCTCCCTTCCTAACAAAAGGAATAGAGTGGAGGCACTCTTGTAATACTGTATCGGTTGTTACCATCCGTCCAACCAGATGCTATCTGTAGGATATATGAGAGGGCATAGGGTATGCTCCAGAAGAAAGGCTATATTTTGGTACTAAATATGTGTAAAATGGACAAGAACTGAAGGAGTTACTAAGGTAATACTGGAGGAGTAGTCCAAAGCCTCCTGGGTAGTCCTGGGGTGCCGCTGAAGATGTTAAAGCATCTCTGAGCAGGTGAATTGCACATTGCCATAACTCAAACCCAATCACTGTAAGACTATTGGGGTTATTTGAGAACTCTAAAAGCATAATTCTTATCATGGTAGGGGTACTTTCAGGGAGTTGACTATAGGTAGCGCCCATCAAGCTAATCACCAAGGTACCCCACTGGGGGAGCTGAATAGACTTTCCTATTAGGCAAGGACCTGATTAGAATGAAGTAGAAGGTTCAGATTGATCGTGAGAGCTATGTCTACTAAAGGCTTACATAGATGAGATGCATATGGGTATGAGAGTTCATAAATGGTATATCTCCTCAGTTGTCTGATAGTTTGCCACTAGCATGTCAATGATATGAAGAGTTTTTCTCCTGCAGTTGCATTAGAGATGTAGCTCTTGAAACACTTAATGTTGGAAGGAGATTTAGCCAGAGTGGGCCAATATCTACAAAGAAATAATGTCCTTAGTGGTGTATGTTGGTCAGCTCAGAGGAGATGGATGTGCTCATGATTAAGTTAGAGTAGTGATGGGTGGGAACTGGTAGTATATGATATTCTACTTAAACTATATGTGAGTTCCACTCCACTCTGGCAATCAACTACCTCTTGAGAAACTTACTGAGTGAAGCTGTGGCTTAATGATATTAAGTTTTACTGTTTTGATTCTTCTTTACTCTACTGTTGATTATTGCTTTTTCATCTTGGAGTCACTTCAGTGCAGTCACAAACTGGGGATCTATCTTCCCTTAGGGTGCCCCCATTACATTGGGTACTTTGATAACATCCTGGATGTGCTGTTCTAAGGTTTCTGAGTATATTAGTATATCATTAAGGTATACTATATAGCATATATCTATGACTGTATTTAAGATATAATTGGTTTATCTTTCAAATGATGCTAGTACCTTAGTGAGACTGAGTAGCATGACTGGGTACTCAAAGAGTCCATAGGCTATTTTGAAGGCTGTTTTCCATTTATCTCTTTCCTTGATCCTAATATTATAGTATGCATCTTTAATATTTAGTTTAGTATAGTATTGTGCTTCTTCTAGTTGGTCTAGAATACTTGATATGAGTGGTAAGTGGTATTGATCTTTGATTGTAACTTTGTTTAGTCTTCTGCAGTCTATGCATAGCTATAATCCTCTATCCTTCTTTACAATAAAGACAATAGGTACTACTACTTGGAAGGTAGATTCCTGGATCTATCCTCTTATTAGACTTTTGTCAATGTAAGTTTTGGCTTCCTGAGCTTCTTTTTCTGATAGTTTATAAATTCCACAGGCTGGTACTGTTTTCCCTTCCTGTAGTACAATCTCATGGTCTATCCCTATTCATATTGGAGGTAGGTCTTCTCTCTCTTATTCCTCAGAGATGTCTAAGAACTTGTGATACTCAGTGGGTATTCTTTCATGTAAGGAGATCTCTTTAGATTCTTCCTTCATATATTTCTCAGCAATTTGCTGACTTATAGTGCTTTCCACTGCTGCTATCATTTTGGCTGAGTTACCAGTCCTCAGGAACTCATCATCTTTGGGTATTTCTTAGTTTTCAGGCTGTTCTTGTATAGTGACTCCTTGTGTAGTGACTCTTACCTTATAGGCTCTTATACTCTATTTTAACCTTGTAGGTTCTAGAGTATACCTCATACTTGTTGCTTCATAGGCTCTCTGATCCTGTTTCAACCCTGAGGGTTCTAGGACTACCATCTTCAATTGTTTTTCCATAGCTTGTCTCTCATCAACTTCTTTACTTTAGGGTGAACTTTTGAGGCAGTTTCTCACACAAAAGGGTGAAGTGAATTGTACTCTCTTAGTTCTCCACTCCATGGATGGTCTCTGCTTGACCAGCCATGGCATCCTAAGGATAACCCCTTAGTATCCTAGTTTTATTATATTTAGTTTCACAGTTTTGGTATGACTATCAATTCTTGATAGTAGTAGTACATGATGGGTGATTATAAATTATAGTTCTCCTAGTACAGTATGGAGGGGGATGTTATTTTGTTTGATTAACAGTAAGCTGAGTGTAGTAGTACTTTCCAGGTCAACAAAACTGTCTGTAGCTCTACTGTTAATCATAATGTAGAGTTTTTCTTCAATATCTTTATTTGGTGTATATGCCTATAATATGATTTGTGAGTTGTAGTCTCTGTCTATTGATATAGCTTTGAAGGAAGTTGCTTGCAGCATCTTTAATTCAGGGCCTAGTAGTCTGCTGTGTCCTGCTAGCCCTCATCATTTAAATGCTCCTTTTTAGCTATATTAACCTAGAATGTATTTATTCTTCCTCTGAATTCCTTTGCTCTGTAGCCTGCTTTGCCACATCATAGGTATAGATTCTCTCTTTTACACCTGTTATATTCTTATCTTTTCAGTTTAGGGAGTCTTGAGAATCTATTGACATCAAGGTCTATAGCATCACCTCCCTGCAAGGTTATCAGAGGCTTTGACTGTAGAGACTTTAGAGGTACATTGTTTCTGGATTCATATGATCATTGGCTGTTCCCCTTTATCTGTCTAATTGATTAATGTATTTCACCCAGTAATGGGTCACTTATCTAAATTTTTGTACTCAACTAAAAAGTGAGATTCTACAACCACATTTCAATTTAAGCTTTTATAATTTATCATGGATATAGAATTAGGACAAGCAATAACTATTACAAAATATGAGAGGCTTTAGAAAAGAAATGACTTTGGAATCCAGCAGAGTGATATTACATGAGAATATTCTAGGTCTCTGCCAATGGTGACATTGGCATTCCCCCTTTTATGCAATAATTGATTGAATACCTGGTAGATCTGTAGAGGTGGCTGCTACTTGAGCTAGAAGTTGCAGAATTCAATTTGGGTAACTATTGATTATAAGCAAGAGTTTTCAAAATACCCAATATGATCACATAATATACATACAACTTGTTCTTCTTCTTCAGCACTTGATTCATCATCTGAACTTTCAGAAACACTAGGAGTGACTGCTTTGGGCTATACTGTTTTGATTCTTTTCTTTAGGACCTCCGACCTCTTACCCTTTGCTCTCCTCTGAATCCTTCCTGCTTCAACCTTAGGCTGCTTTTAGAGATCATCTCTTTCATGCTTCTTATACAATTCCCTAAGAACTTTTGTATGAAGAAGAAGCCCACCTTTTATCTGATGGCAGTCAGGCTTACTTGGCTGTAAAGACTCCAGTTGTTTAATTGTTGCTTTTTTGAGAATTGACTGAGTTTGAGCCTTTTCCACAAGCTCAATCACTTGAAACACTTGCCTCTCCAATATCCTCAAGTCCAGCTACCTTTCTTCTGATCTGGTCAACTTCTTGAACTCTGTCATCTCTTTCTTACAAGGAGTGAAGGCCTGAATATCTTGCTGAGTGGAGGATAGCTGGAGTGGCATTGAGTTGAAGGTTGGGGTTTTGAAGTACACATTGATAATTGAATAGAATCATTCCACTTGCATACCAGGCTGACACTATATTCTCTGATGTCATAGCCTTCTCTCTTGCCTTTTGGAGCATTGGATAGAAGTCTCCTTTGTGAATCTTCCAAAAGGGCCCATGGTTGCATTGAAAGTCTTTGAGATCTTGTTTGTAATAGTTTCCTAATGGTGAAAACAATCTGATATCCAAAGGTTGCAAGATATACATGGTATGAGCTGGAAGACAGATGAGGTATACATTATTGGTAAAAGCATGTTCGATGAATTCAATGTTATTAACATGGGAGCTGTGGCTGTCAAGGACCAGGATTCTGTGTTCAGTAATCCCATTGGCTGGACATGAACAAGGTTCAAAGATTTGATCAAACCAATCAATGGTGATCTTAGAGGAGGTATATCCAGCTTTGGAGTGGGTGAAGAAGGTGTCATTATCAATCTCATAGTTGATATTCAAATGATGGCCCATGAAATGTACTGTAGAAGATTGAATAACTAGAGAGGCCAATACTCTTCCATCACCAGCAACTACTTCAATGACTGTAATCCAGTCTCTCTTACCATCCTGCATTATCTTTGGATTTTATCTTTTAGTATGGTAGAGAACTGTTCCACCAGCACCTAATCCCATTGCAAACTCTTTCTCATCAGTATTCCAAACAATTTCTGGAAGGATATGATATTTGCTCTTCAATATATAAAATCTTTCCAGACGCTCCTTCAGGATTGAAACATCTATAGCAAGTGCTCTTTGCTTGTTGATACTCTTTCCAACTTAGTTTGAATACCTGGGTATCTATGGACAAACTGGTCGACCCACCCCTTTCCAATTTCAGTAACTCTCTCTTTTGCTTTTAAAATTTGGTACACTATTTGCAAAACATGTCTTCAGTGGAGGGGAATACCACAATCATCATAATCTTCAATCCTGTGGACTATGACCTTCTCCTCTAAGTGAGTAAGCAACTGTTGGCTTTTATGAGCCACCTTCTGAAAATGGGTATGACCTTTGAGGCAATTCTGGAGGGTAGTATTGGAAACTGCAAAGAATTAAGCTAAATAGCATATTGAGACTGCTGGATCTTTCTCTTTAGCATCGATGGCTACTCAAAGGTGATCCTCCTTATCAGGCTTCTTGTTTGGTATTGGTACTATGATGATTTTTTGTGAAATTGGATATCGAATAGATGTTAGTTGTATGTTAAGATTAAGTATGCTAGAAGATTAAAAGACAACAAATCTTTGAAACTCTTGCTAAGCCTCAATTATTGCCCTAACCTTCTATAATTAATAGAGCCTATAGTAGATCACATGTACTACCAGCTTGGAAAATACTAGACCGTTTCCACATGTCATTCCTTTTCTTTCTTACAACTTTATACATAATTGTGATATCTCACTTGCACTATTTACAGCTGTGAAAATTAAATTATGTTTTCAAAAACTAGCAGGATGGTTCTAGAGTCTACAGACAATTATGAATTTTAATTTGAATAAGATCTAATCATTATTACTTCTAGAATCACAAATTTGTTAAATCAGAGTGGGGAGAAAGAGTGACCCATTACTGGAGGGTGACCCATTACTGTGTGAAATATGTTAGATCTTTACTTCTGTTAGGATCACCTATGAAATCACTCCTGTTATATAAT
Organism: Choiromyces venosus 120613-1; assembly: GCA_003788595.2. Lineage (NCBI taxonomy): Eukaryota > Fungi > Ascomycota > Pezizomycetes > Pezizales > Tuberaceae > Choiromyces > Choiromyces venosus. The sequence continues at coordinate 656,384 of ML120351.1, forward strand.
TGAACAACAGGTGATGATTTGATGATATTATTATAATTCTTACTCTAATGGGGAATAAATACTCAGAATCATATTTATTAGTTCTTACTTAATCTTCCTAAGACTAAGTTATGCTCATTTGTATTCCTGCTCAGTCTTCTTAAGAATAATTTTCTTCATTCACCTTCTTCTTATCCTATAAGAAAGATATCATTAGATTCTTTTAGTAAAGAGAGTAAAGGTACTTTATATTTATAAAGTCATAAAGTTATATCTCAGGAAATAACTTAGGTAGTTGCATGAAGAACTAACTACAATGTTGTATCCCCCTCCTTATATAGTTCTTCCCACAACCTACTTAATAATCAATAACTAATTATGAGTCACAACTTTGACTCATACACTCCATGTAACATAATAGCCTTATGACCTAAACTAGGTCATGTGTGAAACTCACATGACTTAAAATAAGTCATGTGCACAAAATATCTTATAACTCAACTAAGTTATTGTGCACTCAAATCAAATATAAAAACTATGACTTACAGGTATGAGTCATATGTGAAACTCACATGACTTAATTGGTCATTTGCATGAAAGCCTTACAAATCTATGAACTCATAACCATGAGTCATGTGAAAACCCATTATCTGTACTAGGTTTGTAACACTAACTCCCTCTTCCTTATGGCCTAAGTCCCTTTAGGCTATCAGTCCATCATCCTCTTTTCCTCTTGATCAGTCCAAATGTCTTGCTATTTTCTCAAGCTTCTCATTGTTTCTTTCCACAGATTCTTTCAACAATTTGTTTTCCCATTCCCTTATTTCCAATTTCTTCCTCATCATCTCCATTCTCTGTTCTACCAATCCTACTCATATCTATTGGCAGAGTACTATTCTGCCCAACTCTCGATTTTCCCATTGAAGGGTTTTCTCCACGTATTCCCACATTTCTGCTTGTCCTTGGTACAGTCTCCTGTCTACCTGCACTTCATTCAATATTGTCTGAAGATGGCCTATCTGATCATATAGACCCTTCATCATGTCTTGTTCCATGAAGTTCATCCTCAAACTTAGCCAGAGGGTTGTTGTTACTGATTTTGGTAATGACATATTGCCTAACCATTTGTATATCTCATTGAGATTATGAATCAGTCCTGATAGTATTTCTTCCTGTTCTGGATTCCTTCAGGTTACCTTCTTCTCTTTCTTGACTTTGGTACAAGATATACTGCCCCCTCTTCCTCCCAATGTCATCCTGGAGGTTTCCTGGAGATATATGTTGTCACATAGTAACAATGGTGGCATATATGGGGATGACAATTTTGGTGAAAATATCAGTTCTTCCCATGATGTCATGGGTGGCAATAGCAGTGGTGACATTGGGGGTGTCCTGTGTCCCTCCCTTGGCCAATAGTCTGTCCTCTCTTTCTCTATAAAATGTACTTAGCACCTATCATTGTAGCACACTGTTCAGTTCCCCTTGTTGTACTTGTCTTGTTCAGGTATAGCTTGAGTTGATGCTGGGAGGTCTGCTAGATTGACCCAATCTCTGTCGCTCATTTATTCTTCTTCCTTGACTAGGCTTTCCTGAGTTTTCTCAATAAAAGTATTTGATTGCATGTTCGGTATTACTAAAGCTTTCAGCTGGGTACCACTCTCAATCGTGGTTGGAAGGATATCCTGTCTACTTAGCATGATACTGCAGCTTATGAAAATATTTTCAAGAGTCAATAATCTGGTCAAGTTCATATTCTTCTTCTCCTTCTATTTCTATAGGTGGAGGCAGGTCTTTTTGTTATAAGGGTAGAGGATAGTTCTGATAAAGTTCAAGTTTACTAATGTGGAAAACTGTGTATTTATTGTTCACTGAGAGGGAAAGCACTAGTTTGTATGCTTTTCTTCCTACCCTTACTAATATTTTGTATAGTCCTAATTTCTTGTAATCTAATTTCTTGGATGGTCTTATGGTGAGAATATCTTTGGCTATTAGCTAGACTTTGTGTCCTGATTCTAGTCTTGGATCTGGTTTTCTGTGTTGATCAGCATTTTCTTTCATCCTCTATTTTGCCAAGATAATCTCTGTCCTGATTATATCATATAATTGACTCATATCTTACCTTGGCAATATTTTTACCATTGTCTAGTGACCCATGAGTTCATTAATAGGGTGAGGTCTATAGTTTGCATAAAATGGTATTGTCTTAATTGTTTCTTATATTAAGTTATTGTAGACAAACTCTATAAATGGTAACTATTCCTCCCAATCCTTTTGGGAATATTCTATGTATCCTCAAAGGAATTGTTCTAGTGAATGATTTGTTCATTCTGTTTGTCTGTCTGTTTGTGGGTGATAAGCTGTACTCAATTTTCGATTAATATCCATCTCCTTCATTATAGGTCTGAGGTAAATAATAATCCTTTATCTGTAACAATATCTTTTGGCAGTGCATGTAGTTTGAATATATATTTTGTGAATAGTTGCATGGATTGTGTTGTCTTTATCTCTTTGCAATAGGGAACAAAGTATGACATTTTGGTCATGTGATTCACCATCCCCCATATCATGTCATAACTATTTGATTCTGGTAGATCAGTAATGAAATCCATACTGATTGATTTCTATAGTTTTTCAGGTGCTTCTAGCCTGTATAGTAGTCCATATAGTGCATGATGTATTGGTTTTATTCTTTGGCACATTTTGCAGTTTTTGCTATATTGCTTGATATCCCTTCACATTTCTAACCAATAGTAAGTTTATTGTACTATTACAAACCTGGCATGGTTTGTAATGGTTTCACATGACATATAATTGTATGTCATAGTATTTTATTTGTTAAAGATTTCGCACATGACTCAGTTGAGTTATATGATGATATGTTTTTGCACTATGACACACATATGAGTCATAGGGTCTCGCATGACTCACAGATTATGAGTCATAGTTATTTATGTTTGAATTTGATTGGTATGTTGAGAGTTGACTCATATGTGCGCATATGAGTCATAAGGATTAAGAGGCATGACTTCATTTATATGAGTTATGAGGTTTTGCCCATGACCCCTTTAAGGTCATGGGACTTTCACACATGATCAAATATGATCATAAGGTTATATGTTATGCAAGTGTATAAATCACAGTTGTGACTCATTTGATTTGTAAGTGGGTGGCTAGAAGAACTATATAAGGAGGTCAATAGGACCTGATAGTTAGTTCTTCACGCAACCACCTAAGTTATTTCCTATATTTTATATTACGAATAAAATACCTTTATGCTCTTTATACACAGATCAAACAACCAGAGAAAAGGACCAAGACTAAATATGAGTTGGTGCTATAAGGACTTAGTATCGACAGAGGTTGATATCTAAGACATAGCGCAAGACAACAAATATTAGAATTCTCGAAGGGAGGAGAATATAATAGAAGGTAAGAAAGATTACCTCCAAGAAAGCTAACTACAGACTCATTGCCTGTTGCGAGATACAAGATAGGAGAGATCTTATAGCAGATCGTAATATGTACCTATTCCATGGTTTTTGCTGTTCCTCCATGACCACTTTATGGTACATCATAGTTTTGTCTTATTACTTTAGTCCTAATAGGCTCATCCTCTAGTAGCCATATTTTTCCTTCATATTAAAGGTATTCCTTTTTCTATTCACATAGTCCTAGGATTACCTTTGAGAATTTTTTATCTCCTCTCTCTAGGACCTGTCTTATTTTTCCCAATTGTTGATCTTTTTTGGATTTTTTTCTTGATTTCATCCTTGATGGTAGTTTCCATTTCCCCTATTTCAGTGATGTTGATTTCCTCCATTCCTGATTCATATCCCTCATCGATGAATTTTTCTTTTAGTAGCAAAACCTGTTTTTGTTGTGTTTTTCATTTGTCTCCTTCTCCTGGCAGGTCATCCAACCTTCTTATAAGTGCGTCTGGATTTCCTCCTTCCTTTCCTGGTCGATATTCTATTTTGATATTGTATCTGCTCAATTCTTCACTTCATTGGATTGACCTCCCATTCAATTGTTTAGTGATTGTGAACATACTAGGTTTTTATGGTCTGTAAGGATTTTTACTGTATGCGGACTTCCCTCAACATATTTTCACTACTCCTTCAAAGCCTGCATTATTGATAATAGTTCCTTATCATGAATGTCATAGTTGCATTCTGCTTTGATCATCATTTTCAATTGGTACACCACCAGTTTCTATATTCTATTTTCATCTTGTTGTAATATGATACCTGAGCAGATATAATTAGATGCATCTGTTTCTGTCATAATAGGCTGTTTAGGGTTGAAATGATGTAATATGGGTGTTGTGGTAAGTTTTTCTTTAAGTTCTTTGAAGGCCCCCTGGGCTTTCTCTCTACATTCCCATTTCTAATTTTTCTTTGTTAATTTGTATAAGGGTTTAGCCATTCTGCTAAACCCTTCTATGAATCTTTGATAAAAATTGCAGAATCCTATAAAGGATTGTACTCCTTTGACTTTGCCTGATGCTTTCTATTCTCTTATAACTTCTGTTTTCATAGGGTCTACCCTTACTCTTTCTTTATTGATGAATCCTAGGTATTCAGTTTCTTTTTTTGTGGAATTTGCATTTTGTTGGTTTAAGTTTGATGCCAATTTCTTTTAATTTTTCTAGTATCTTGTGAATGTCCCTTTGGTATTGTTCAAAGTTGTCAGAATAAATTAATAGGTTATCTAGGTAAGTAATACAAATCACATCTAGATATTAGCTGAGGGCTCTGTTTACTCATCTTTGTAATATTGCAAGTACATTTGCTAATCCAAATAGTATGACAGTATATTCATAGAGCCTGTATCTGGTTCGAAAAGCTATGTTCCACTTATATCCTTTCTGTGTGTGAATATCTTAGTAGGTGTCCTTGATGTCTAGTTTGGTAAATTACCTTGCCTTCCTTAAGTGGTCCAGACTTTTGCTTATGAGTAGTAGTAGGTACCAGTCTTTTTTAGAGACTGTATTCAATCCCTGATAATCTACATACAGCCTTAATCCTCCATCTTTTTTTTTGATGAATAGGATTAGAGCTCTCATGGATGAGGAAGATGGTTTGATCCATCTTCTGTCTAGGTTCTCCACAGGTATTCTCTTAAAGCTTTTAACTCTCTTTCTCCTAGCTGGTATAGGTCCATGAATGGGGCTGTTTTTCCTTCTTATAGTTCAATCTTATGGTTGATATGTTATTGTGGGAGTAAGTCTATCCTTTCTTTTTCTTCAAATAGTTTCAAGAATTTGTGGTACTCTCTTGATACTATGTCTTTTGTTGATTTGTCCTTGCTTTTTTTCTTTTTCAAAGCAAGTTCCATACTGATTGTTGTAGCTACTAAGGAGGGTTTGTCTTTGTCCCATCTTAGGATGCCAGTCTGATCTCCTTTTCAGTATATTTTTCTAAAGGCTCTTGCCAAGATAAAGGATATTACTAAGTCTTTTTTTGGTGTCTTTTCTTTTCCTTGATCCATGCTGCCAAAGCCTGCATCTCCTCTTTTCATTTCCCTCATTTCTTGCACTTCTTGCAAGTCTATCATGACGATTTTTTCAACTATTAGCTGAGCAATGCTATCTACAATACTACCTGTATAATCATTTTCTGATAGGTTTACTAATAGTACCTTGATTTCACCTATATAATCTGCATTGACAACTACTGCATTAATAATTAGGCCTTTTCAGTTCACTAATCTACTTCTTGCTGCAATGTGGGCATAGGTATTCTCAGGGAGTCCTATAGTGTTAGGATTGCCTATAAGATTACTCCTATTACTTAACCTTGCAATAGGCAATGATGTGATAATATTATTATAATACTCTTCTGGATGGGGAATAAATACTCAGGGTTGTATTTATTTGTTCTTACTTAATCTTCCTAAGATCAAGTTCCTTTATTCATTTGTATCTTCTCTTAGTCTTCCTAAGACTAAGTTTCTTCATTCACTTCTTCCTTATCCTATAAGGAAGATATCTTTGGGCTTCTTTAGTAAAGAGAGTAAAGTATTTTATATTCATAAAGTCATAAAGTTATATCTTAGGAAATAACTTAGGTGGTTGCATGAAGAACTAACTATAACATCATATCCTTCTCCTTATATACTCCTTCCCACAACCTACTTACTAATCAATAATTCGTTATGAGTCACAGCTGTGACTCATATACTTTGCATAATATAATAGCCTCATGACCTCAAATAGGTCATGTGTGAAACTCATATGACTTTAACTAAGCCATGTGCACAAAACATCTTATAACTCAAATGAGTTATTATGCAGTCAAATTAAATATAACAACTATGATTTGTAATTGCAAGTCATGTGTGGAACTTACATGACCTAATTGGTCATGTATGTGAAAGCCTTACAAACCTATGACCTCATAATCATGAGTCATGTGAAAACCCTTATTCCTGCTAGGTTTGTAACATATAGCCATTCCTGTTCCAATGAGTTTTTGTCTGCATGTGGGGATAATAACTGTTTCTGCACTGTACAAGTCATAACCTGCAGCTAGATATAATCCTTTCATTTGTGTTTTCACATCCTTTCTCAGTTTTTTGATAACCACTCATTAGCTTTCTATATCAATCAGTTGGATCTAGCTTTTTGGTGTTTCCTTTATGTTGATGGATAAAATCTGACATTTCAGATTTTCTCTGATTGCTTATTCCTCAGATATTGCATATACTATCAGGAAACTATCTGGGGATACAGTCTTGGACCTTTTTCTATCGAAGGTGACTTTTTCCTTTGTTCAGTTGATCTTTGATCTATGATTCTTTAACCATATCATTCTTAGGATTAACTTACACTTGACTAAGTTGGCTACAAGAAAGGTAACCTTCTCTCTGTAGTTTCCTATGTCCATTGATAGTTTCGCTATCTGGGTAATGGGTCCTACTTTTGAAATAGTGCTATCTACTGTGTATATATCTCTTGGTTTTCTGATTTTTTTCAGAGGCAATTGGTGCCTTATAGTAAAATTATGGTCTATAAAGTCCTCTGTAACTCTATAGTTGATCATAGCATTTGTCATTATTTTTTCTTTTTTCTCATTATGAAGTTATACTTTGATCATAACATGATCTGATTCATATTTTAAGGGTTCTTCATGGTATGTTGTTGAGCATAGCTGTGATATTCTGATGGTTTTTGATCTGTCATCCCTCAGACCACCTCCTACTAGGGACTTTCTTTGTTTAAAGTCTCCTCCTCTCCTTTTTCCTTCTTTTTGACTTCTGTATTCTGTATTTTGATATTTTTGATCCTACAGTCTTGTACAAAATGTCACTTGTTTCTACATTTGAAACAATGCTTTTCTTCCTTTCTTTTCTGAAACTCTTTATTGGGTCACTTCTGGAGCCTTCTGTAGTTTGTCATGTATAGGTCCATTGGGTCCCACCTATCTTCTTGTTTTAAGGGATTGGACCTGAATGTGCTGTTCTGATTTCTTAGTACTTCTTGCTATTTAGGGCTTGCAAACTTTCCTTTGATGTGTTCAATTATGTTGATATGATTTTCCTTTTCTATAGCCCATTCTGCTAGAGCCTCCAGTGTCACAGGCTTGGTGTCTACCTGTACATAGGTGTCTTACAATGTTGATTTCATTCCTTTCAGGAAGAATCTCCCTAGCATGTTACCATCATATTTCACATCTATTCCAGCCATTTGGAGGTCATTCCAGTAGTCTGTTATGTTTTTGTTGCCTTATTTCATTTTCTCAATTTTGTTCCTTGTCCTTTCTTTTTTGTCTTTATCTCTGAAGTTGGTATTAAGAACTTCTTTGAATTTGTCTCACGATTACCAATCATCTTGTACTTTTCCTTTGATATAAGGTGCAATCCATTTCACTACTGAGTTTCTTAGCAGGGATTTGCCATAATATACTTTGTCTAGGTTGTGATTACCCTCATTCTATCCAATAGCCTCAAACTAGATTTTTACTTGTAATAGGAAACCTTGTAATTTTTCCCTTTTACCAGTGAATACTCCTAGGTCTTTGACTTTGGCTTTTTCAGTACCTCCTATTCCCTCTATCAGTGCTTAGAACTGTTCTTGGGAGAGGGCTCTCATTCTTCCTGGTAGAGGTACTTCTGCTGGTGGTGGTACCACTCCTACTAGTGGAGGTATTATACATGGACAAAATTAACCAAATACCATATGTGAGTGGGGCTACCATTACTTTGCAACAACTCTGCATAACATACCCTCCCAGAAAAATGACTACCTCTCAACTAGAACCTCATAATATCCTCCCTTTTTTTATTCTAAGAAATAATGGCTCCTATTCTTTGCAGCTATGCCTATAAACCTATTCTTTCTTAGCATCTCAGTGAATAGACAAGAGGGAGGATGTATGGGTTGCATGAGAGAGGCATGCCCTTGAGAGAAATTTCCAACTATCTTAACATCCCCCTTACTACTGTTCATAATACAGTGGTAGGAGGAGACTAAGAGAGGACAGAGAGAAAAGGTAGAGGAAGATATCCTAAGACTTCCAAGGCTCAGAATGATATGGTTGAGGAAGCCCTTAAAAACCACAATACTACCTACAAAGACATTGCCAAGAAAATTACACCAGAAGTCTCTGAGAAGACTATAAAGTGCAGACTGGCAGAAAAAAATCTTAAAAAGTAGATGGCTCAGGAGAGGGTACATATTGATGAGTTTCTTGCTCAGAAGAGAGTGGAATAGCCATTGGCTTATAGGCATGGGACTAAGGAGATGTGGAGGAGGAGGGCAATGTGGGCAGATGAGGTTACAATTGAGAGGGGGAGAGGAAAGAGGAGGAAATGGATATTTAGATATCTAAAGGAGAAGTGGAATAAGGACTGTATTGAGCCTAATACTAGAGTAGGAGAAAGAAAAGTTAGTCAAATGATGACTAGGTTTTTTCATGGTCAAAGGCATGATCTATTTCTTTCTATTTTTCCTGATCCTTCTTCTACTGGTGGTGGAGTTACTGGAAAGTCTATTATTGATGTTTATAATCATTATGACTTTGTCAAGATATAGGAGGATATTAAGAGAGAATTAGGAGAAGAGGAGGTTTTCTTAATCATTGATAATGCTAAAACTTACTTACCCTTCATGAGGTGGCTCAGGAAGCATAGAATTACCCTATTCGAAATTCTTCTCTATTCACTAGATCTCATTCCAATTGAGAATATCTGGTTTCTAATTAAGGATAAGCTTTCTAAGTAGTATCCTCAGCTTCATCTCATGAAAGGTCCTGAGAATATGGTTAAAAAAGCAATTGAGGAGGCCATTACTGATTTTTAGGAGCTTCTTGACCCAAAAGTCTTTGATACTCTAGCAGGATCCATGGTAGAAAGGATGAAAGCTATTATTAAGGCAGATAGATAGTATACTAAGTACTGATTACTGCTATGTATTTAAATTATTTTTAATTATTTTTCTTAGTTGATGTTAGAGTGGTTGGATTTATTGAGGAGGTTGTAATCATGGCAGAAATCATTAGTATTTGTTGTTGTTCAGTTAATTTTATCCATGAACAATATTACTCCTGCTTGTCTTGATATCTTTTAGTCTTCTTGTTCTTTGGATGATATAGATCCTTCTCTTGATCCTTCTTCTGATATAACTGGACTAGCTACTCTACATCTTTCTGAGCCAGTTAAGAGTGATTTTGCTACCTCTAGTAATTCTAATGATTGTCCTTCATTATCTATCATGTCATTGGGTATTGCTTGAGATGCAAACAAATCTTAAGATTGCCTATAAGATCACTCCTGTTATATAACTGTGCAATAGGTAATGACGTGATGATATTATTATAATACTTATCCTAATGGTGAATAAATACTCAGAGTCATATTTATTAGTTCTTACTTAATCTTCTTAAGACTAAGTTCTTATACTCATTTGTATTCCTGCTCAGTCCTCTTAAGGCTAAGTTTCTTCATTCACTTCCTTTTTATAGTATAAGAACGATATCATTAGATTCTTTTAGTAAAGAGAGTAAAGGTATTTTATATTCATAAAGTCATAAAGTTATATCTTAGGAAATAACTTATGTAGTTACATGAAGAACTAACTACAACATCATATCCTCCTCCTTATATAGTTCTTCATACAACTTACTTACTAATCAATAACTAATAATGAGTCACAACTGTGACTTATATACTCTGCATAACATAATAGCTACATGACCTAAAGTAGGTCATGTACAAAACTCACATGACTTAAAATTAGTCATATGTATAAAATATCTTATAACTTAACTGAGTTATTATGCAATCAAATCAAATATAACAACTATGACTCACAAGTGCGAGTCATGTGTGAAACTCATATGACCTAATTAGTCATGTGTGCAAAAGCCTTATAAACCTATCACCTCATAACTATGGGTCATGTGAAAACAGTTTATCCATGCTAGGTTTATAACAGCTTCTTGCCATATTGCCTAATTAGCAAAGGTAGCTGGTGTTGTGAAATTTTCATACTGGTTTTGGTAGCAGTCTTATAGTTCATTGCTGGTTCCTTTTTGGAGGTAACAGAGATGCCCTTCAGCTGTGTAGTCTACTTTTATTATAAGTAGTCTGATGTTTGACTAATATTCACTAAATACTCAAGATCCTTGTTTGATCTTGTCCATAGTATTAGCTACCCATTCTTTAGCTTATTTATATCTGAAGGTATCTTGTCATGCTTCTTTGGATATTGCATATGTCATCCATAGTACTGGCATCTGTCCATTAATAATAGGTACCAACCAAGTGAGGGCCTTACCTCTGAAGTATGTTTGAGCATAATTGATCTTTGCTATATCAGTCTCATACTTGTAGGGTTGTACATTGAATATAAGTTATAGGTTGGCTAGGAAGCTCCACAGCTTGGTTGGTTTACCTTCAAATTCTTCTTGCTCTTTTGACTTGATTCCTCCTTTATTGCTGCCTGCATTTTCCTAGATTCTGGCAAGGAGTTGGGCCACAAAACTATACTAATTAATCATTTGTCATGTAAGGTCCCCCTTGTGGGTTTCTGGCTTCTCCTACTCCAGACATGTCAGGTGGTATGAATAGGGTATCTCTAAATAACATGGATTATCATGCGGTTCTTATGTTGTCTGGTGTTTCTGGTTCTCCCGGTGACCCACGTGGTGAAGAAGTAACTGGATTATGGATTAATGAACCAGTCCTCGAGAGTGTAGTAGTGAGGTCTTTGAGGTTGAACTTTGTAATTTTGATATTCAGTACTAAAAGGTAGGGACAATCAAATATAACAAATCACCAATTCTTGATACAGCAGGGAAAGTCCACTCTGTTATCTTTGATGTTACTGTATCAAGCTACAGATATATCAATCAAGTGATAGTTGTAGTAGAATGATATAACTGATCACAGGATCACCCAAATGCTAATCAGAACCTTCTTTTGACCCATCAAGATATTGCTTAGATGCATGTGGGACTATAGTATGTGAACCAAGTAGTAGCTTATATGTACAAGTAATTGCACAAGGAAACTAAATAACAGAAAGACCTCAGGCTTTATATATCCATTGTTAGTCTCTTAATTATTAAGTGCATACATAATCCCAATATTTTCCAGCCATCTCCTAACCTCCTGAATTCTTTCTTGAAAATACCATTATTAGCATAGCTCATCTATATAAAAAATATCATAATTATACTTAAGGAAACCCTCCTACCTACTCCCATTAATCTGGTTATCATAATAACCAAAACATATAATGTAATCATATAATAAATGAAACCATATAATAAAGAAAACCTATTCTTCAACTTTTTCCAAAATGCAGAAGAGTCATTGTGACCAGTAGAGCTGTAGCTGCACATATTCATGTATCATCTGATTGAGCTCTCAAGTGATCTTAGTTAAGATATGATTTATCTCAGCTTTGCATAGATGTATGCGAGCAGTATGACTACTAGTGAAGACACTAGCATTTAGTATGTGAAAATGACAATCTGTGATAAGAATTGTTACAATCTGCTATAAGACCTCTCCTATCTTATATCTCGCAACAGGCAACGAGTCTGTAGTTAGCTTTTCTTAGAGGTAATCTTACTTACCTTCTATTGTATTCTCTTTCCTTTGAGAATTCTAATACTTGTTATCTTACGCTATATCTTAGATGTCAACCTTTGTCGATACTAAGTCCTTATAGCACTAACTCATATTGGTCTTGTTCCTTCTCTTAGGTTGTTCGATCTGTGTGTAAAGAGCGTAAAGGTGTTTTATTCATAATATAATAGATAGGAAATAACTTAGGTGGTTGCATGAAGAACTAACTATCAGGTCCTATTGACCTCTTTATATAGTTCTTTCAGCAACCCGCTTACAAATCAAATGAGTCACAACTGTAACTCATACACTCTCATAACATATAACCTCATGACCATACTTGGTCATGCGTGAAAGTCCCTTGACCTTAAAGGGGTCATGTGCAAAACCTCATAACTCGTATAAATGAAGTCATGCCTCTTAATCCTTATGACTCATATGCATACATATGAGTCAATGCTCAACATACCAATCAAATTCAAATATAAATAACTATGACTCATAACTGTCAGTCATGTGAGACCCTATGACTCGTATGTGAGTCATAGTGTGAAAACATACCATCGTATGACTCAACTGAGTCATGTGCAAAAACCTTTGGCAGATGGGATACCTTGACATACAATCGTATATCATGTGAAACTATTACAAATCATACCAGGTTTGTAATAAGAATCACCTCTACCCATCATCAGAGATAATGAGAAAAAATATGAAATAGAAACTATCATTGACATTAAGACTACATCATGGCAAACTATAATACAAGGCCTAATAGACTGGCTACAATCTCTCTCATGATCAAGAGTAGTACTACACCAACAACTTCCACAACTCACCAGAATTAATCAAAGAATTTCACTAAAAGTACCCACACAAACCTAAAGCAAGCACCATCCTCTCCGGAAGTCAGACACACAACTCTCTTTCCCAATAGTAAAATTTATGAAGCAAGATGAATATCTCATAGATGAAGAAACAATTCAAGCACTCCTCAAAGTAACAGCAGTCATAGAAAATCAAGATCCTTATCATCTACCTACCCTACAGAACTATCAAAGCATACCTACTACACAGCCTACTTGAGTATCAACATTGACAGCTCAAAACAATAATCAAGATATAGAACTACAAATGGAGTACTCTATTAACTATCAAACATAGCATACTTACAGGAGGACTCTACAGCTATATCAAGCTCAGCTTAGAGTATATCAAAGCTAAGCAAAACACATCAAATATTTACAGTAAAGAGTAAACCTATTTGAAGCCACTAACCATCATATTGGTCAAGAATACAATCAGCAAGCTCAAACAATTACAGAGCTGCAAAACCAAAATGCATGTCTGCAGAAGTCTCTGGCACCACCCATGATTTTCCTCTAATGTCTCTACCTCAGGGTCAACTGTAACTTTCTAATAATGTCTGGTCTGAACTCAGCTACAAACACTCTTCAGGAGAACAAAACTCTTTGACACTAAAGGAACAGGCAACAAAGAAAAGAGTGTATTCACCAGATAGAAGTCCTTGTAAACAAAAGCAAAAGGTGTGATACATCTCCATCAGTAGTCATGATGATACTATCCTAGACCTCCCCCCAGTAGTATCCTAGCCTACCTGCAACCCTTTTGAACCCTACAGACAACTCTCATTTATCTTCAAATCCCTCTGAGATTGATACCCAGAACCTTCAACAGAGCTCAAGCCTCAAAAGGGAGCTACTATCACAGATCATCATTTTCACATACCAAATACTAGTATCCTCACTAGCAGTTATGCTCCTTGCATACATCTATATGAAGCTGAGATAAATCATATCTCAACTTTGATTACTCAAGAGCTTAACCAGATAACACATGAATATGTGCAGTTATAGCTCTACTGGTCTCAATGACTCTTCCAAATATTGGAAAAAGTGGAAGAATATGTTTCCTTTATTATATGGTTTTATTTGTTATATGATTATGTTATATATTTGGGTTGTTATAGTAACTGGATTAATTGCAGAAGGCAGGAGGATTTCCTTAAGTATGATTACATTATTTATTGTTTAGACTGACCATCCTATTAATGATATTTTCAAGGAGAAATTCAGGAGGTTGGGAGATGGTTGAAAAATGTTTGGATTACATACACACTTAGATAATTAGGAGGTTGGCAATGAATATATAAAGCCTGGGACTCTCATGTTGTTTAGTTTCCTTACCCAATCACTTATACACATAAGCTACTACTTAGTTCACATACTCTAGTCCTATATGCATCTAACCTGAATCTCGAATGGTGAGAAGAAGGCTCTGATTGGCATTTGGGTAATCCTGTGAATATTTATACCACTCTACTGCAACCATTGCTCAATTGAGATATCTATGGCCTGACCCGGTAATATTAAAGATGATAGAGTAAACGTTCTCTACTATGTCAAGAAGTAGAGGTTTGTCACATTGGGACATTTACTAGCTCAAATGACATTACTATATATTTCAATAAACCATAATAAGTGTGAAATCTTTTTTTCCATTTGTCTCCTTTGCTTCAGATCAATTGGAAACTATCCTTGAGGTACAGTTTTGTAAAAATAGTGAAACCAATTATGCAATCTCTGAGTTCTGACATTAGTAGGATTGAATATTTATTGTGAACTGGTATTTTGTTAAGACCACTATAGTTTATACAGAGGTGAAGGCCACTGTCTAGTTTTGGTACAAAAAGGATAGGTGCCTCTAATAGTGACTTACTAGGTCATATTTTCCCTTATCTTAATATCTTTATTTAAGTAGATGCTTAAAGCTTCCAATTGAGATATGGAGAGCATGAAAATAGACCCCCATAGTGGAGTAGTACCTGGATGAAGGTTAATTGCATGATTAAATATCCTTTAGGGTACCAGTTTCGCTACTGTTATGGGTAGAAAAAGATAGGCATATCTATGATATACTTTAGGTAACTAGTTTTTTACCTGCTCAGAGGTTTCAGGGATAGCTGAAACACTACCAATGATCCATGCATTATGATTGAGGACAACATCATTATCCTCTTCTAACATATCATTCTAATCTGTCAGCTAGTATTTAGGTCTTGAAATATATGGTTAAGACAACTGGGTGCCTTAAAGTTCTATTTCGTAGAGTTGTCTATGTCTATTATAAGGTGTTTGACATGCTACTTTCTATATAGGAGAATCATTCGCCAGTTATTTATTGGGGCGACCTCACAAGAAACTTCGGTAACATGTCAGTTATTTCCAATTTCTAACCTTGGAGGATATGTATAATGTTCTCCTTCAGATGGGGTGGGTTCTCCATTAAACCCCAGTATAGATGTAGGTGTGAGTCAAGTTTCACATAGTATTCCAAGTTCCTGGACTAATGCTTTACTTATAACAAAGGTATTTGATCTCAAGTCTAATAAGACCAGTATTTGGTAGTACTTATCTCTCACATATATATGTGCTAATCCTTCTGAACAGTTATAGAGGGTAGGTTTAGGGGCAATAGTCTTCTGCCACTTGCTCAATAGTTTGATGTCAATAGATCCTCACTTAGATATATTTTTTTGAATTCTCAGTTTTCTGGGTAATAACCAAATTCATCTGAGAAAATATCTGACCAATCTGTGTTTCACTGAGTTGACTCTTCACTTAGTAGGTATCAACAAAACTGAGGTCTATTCCAATCTGCATATATTTGTAAGAAGTCTTATTGGTTGAAATTTTACAAATGGTCAGTAAAGGATGAAGGTGTATTTCAATAGAAGAAATCCTCAAAGAAAATAAGGAATTAGCTGTCTGATTGTATGTGAAGATCTTCTTCCTTGAGTACCTCTTCAAAAAGGACTAAGTATTTAAAGGTCTATCTTCAAAGAGATTATTCCAGTCTAAAGAATCTACACAAATATGGACTTTAAGTTTCAGGGTTATTTCAAGAAGGGGAATTTCACTAATTTCTGCTGATAGGGCTTCCTTAAAAGAGAAAAAGAAATTGTTTATTTCTGGTTTGAGGGGGCCAAAGGTTTCTTCTGATCCTTCCTCAAAAATTGTACTAAGATTGATCTGATAATAACTAAATGTGGGGTGCATTTTTGTAACTTTGTAAATAATTGAGGTGGGTGTAAGTATTGAGTTTACAATAATGTCTACATTATTTTGACCAATCAGGTCTCCTCAGGTAAACTGACAAGAGAGAAATAATATTTACTTATTGGGTAGCCCATTACTATTGGTCTTTACCCCCTGCTGAGGGGCTTCTATAAAATTCTAATAACCTGGTGCCTTCAGTCTTACTTTACTTAGGTTATTACTCTATAGTTCTGATGCCTTTTTCACCTTTCACACTCCTTGCAGCTTCATTACTTTCATGAAGACCTAAGTCACTGGCCATACCACAAGATTGCCATAATGATAATTAAATAGTGACTATCAAAAGGGCATCCCTATTATCAGTACAGGGAGAGATCAGTGAAGAGTTAGTTTCTTGAGAACTGATTCTCTTGATTTTCAATTCAGACTATATCCTGACTACCTTATACACTGTTGCTGTATAGTACTTTTTTCTTCTTCTTGGTGATCCTTTACCTCATAGCTATAGTTGATCTTGGCTTTTAAAGATATCGTACTAGCTTAGCCTCTGCTGGGTATTACAGTCTTAGGGAATTTCTTTCAGCTGTCTAAGTCCTATGGGCTAAAGGAGAGCTTTTCCCATCTCTAGTTTCCTTGCTTATTTGACAAGGCCCATATCCAAGGTGGTATTTTTTTACTGACCACCTGGTTAACCTATGGTGGCCTACCTCTAGGACCTTGTACTTCCAATTTCATAAATTTTCTCATTCCTGGACAGCCTTTAGTTATTGAACTGATGACCACTATCTTCCAGCACATTTTTCAGGTATAGTTAGTTAGTCCATACTGAGTTCATAATCCTTTGATTTGTTATCATTTATGTATTGTGACCTGTGCGATGCTTTCCGAGTCATGTGCCTTCTTCCAGTCTGTATATTCAAACTTTTGAGGACTCATGCCTGAAAAGTTTTTTCCTGTTTTCTAATTTGAGTTACCAGTCTTTACTAGTTGTCCATAGTTTCCCTGTAAACTGCTTCTGAGGATCCTTTTTAATATTTCTATGTTTTCTTTTTGTGGTGGTCTCCTTAGCCTTTAGGGTATGTTGAGCCAAGCTTTGTCACTGTAAAAATATTTCTTCCAACTTTCCAACATGCTGGAGCTTGGTTAACTATTGTTCATACAAATTGAAGGTCTTGTTTGATAATTTTTGTATTATTTATTCTGGTAGTTTATCTTCTACCAGAACCTACCATGCAATTCCTATCAGTCCTACCCTAATATCAGGGTTTTCTAATAGGAGCAAGTATTTATTAACATTCTGCCTATGGGTGAATTTTTGCATATTGTGATGTACCTTTTGCTCCTCATCTACATCAATATATTAGTCAATAATTTCATCTCTGGACCTTACCCAGGTATTACAAACCCGATATGGTTTGTAATGGTTTCATTTGTTAAAAGGTTTTTCACATGACTCAGTTGAGTCATACGACGATATGTTTTCGCACTACGACTCAGGTACGAGTCATAGGGTTTCACATGACTCTGGGTTATGAGTCATAGTTGGTTATGTTTGAATTTGATAGGAATGTTGAGCGTTGACTCATAGGCACGCCTATGAGTCATGAGGACTAAGAGGCATGACTTCGTTTATACGAGTCATGAGGTTTTGCACATGACCCCTTTAAGGTCATGAGACTTTCGCGCATGACCAAGTATGGTCATGAGGTTATATGTTATGCGAGTGCATGAGTCACAGTTGTGACTCATTTGATTTGTAAGCGGGTTGCTGGAAGAACTATATAAGGAGGTCGGTAGGACCTGACAGATAGTTCTTCACGCAACCACCTAAGTTATTTCCTATCTTATAAGTTATCAATAAAACACCTTTACGCTCTTTACAGACAAGACCAACCAACACAAAGAAAAGACAGAAAGAATACTAGTTAACGTTATAAGGACTTAGTATTGGCAACGGTCAATATCTAAGACATAGCGTAAGAGAACTAGTATCAGAATTCTCGAAGGAAGGAGAATACAATAGGAGATAGGCAAGTACTATTCCTATAAGAAAACTAACAATAGTGTTGTTACCTGTTGCAAGATATAAGAAAGGAGAGATCATATAGCGGATCGTAACACCAGGATACAAGTTCAGGTTGAAAGGTATAATCCATTGTACCAGTCATTCTTTTTCAGTACCAGTCTAAGAAAGGAGCTATTTCTTCTTCCTTAGTCTGACCTAAAGTATACATAATTTTATAGTAATCTAGAGTTCAGAGCATTATATTTTGATTGAAGTAGTGTTTGCAGACCAGTATCTATGTTCTTCCATCTTAGAAATATTTGGTCTAGAAGACCCAAGGGGGGTCAGCTGGTGGCTTAGCAGTAAACTGTATGGCATGTGCTATAGTATCCAAGAAACTCTTCTGTTAACTAGAAGTAAAGGTATCATCTTTCTTATTGGATGGGTGTTGAGGTAGAGGTGGTTCTAAGGGACCTTCATTTCCTGTAACCTCCTCATCTGAACTTGAGCTTGAGTCACTAGGGTCTAGATCTCCTCTCTAATGTCTTAGTAGCCTAGGAGGCCCTGTTCCATACATTATTGAGTCTTTATCTACCTTCATTCCATTATTAGGTCATCCAGCCAGTAAGCTAGAGCTCAAGTTTAGAACAGTTTCAGCTGTGACCCTTTAAAGGAGGGGGGTGGTGGTGCAGAAGCCTTCCCTAATAGTTTGTTGATGTAATGACCTACCAGAGGTTGTCTTACAGTAAACTGTTCTTACACCCATACTGGAGACCTGGAGGTCAACAGGTAAGGATAGTTTGGTTCACTATAGTAGATAACTATGCATGTTATAAGACTATAGTATATAAGACGAGCTCGGGAAAGTCTCATGTAATGAGACCTGAGTTACCCTGACATGAGGTCCATGTTACCATGCTATAAGGTCCGAGTTACCCTGACATGGCACCCAAGTTACCCTACCTAGCACATAGAGGTACTTACTTGGGGCAGGGGGCAATTCTATAAGGATTGGGCACTCCAGTAAAATCTAAAGGGTACAAACCTGGTAGCCTTTGGGAGCCTATGGGGGGAGCTATAGGGCTTTGAATACCCCAGGATTTTATAGAGGTATTCTTAACACCAGCACAGCCAGGTATCCTGTCCATCCAAGATGGAGTGAGGATGACAAAAGACAAGACTGTCTCGTCCATGGACAGACTGGATGGGATTGGCACCATCCTGCATGGGGTGGATGGCCGTTGATGCCCATTGACTGCAAATGTCTTAAATTTGCCAATGTATATAATTAGACAAATAATAGAACCAAAATAGGTTAAGATAAAAAATTTAAAATAAAATAAAATCAGGTATTATAATGGTAAAGAGGATAGTAAAAAAAAAAAACAGAAAAAAAACCACATAATAAACACTATAAAAAAGTACATTATTTTATAACTCTTGAAACCCAAACTTCCTGTTCACAATCATAAAGAACTTTAGAAATTTCCTCTGCTGGTTTAAAACTAATTAACCCTGTTTTAGCCCATGATGTCACAGATTGTGACTAAGCAAGGCAGACGGGCAAGGCAGATTTCACCTGACTCATATTTATGAGTCAGAAGGGACGGATATTTCACAAGGCTTGCGATAGCAAGTCATTAATAAGTTTTTATTGGTTGTTTGATTTTCTATGACTCGCAATAAGCGATCATATGATGTTATGTTTTCACACGTGACTCAGATTATGAGTCACGGGTTTTACACATGTGACGCGAGTTGCGCACATGATTAGGTTTATAAGTTTTGATTGGTTTTATTAGTTAGCGAGGTTGACTCATAGGAGTCAGCTGATGGATTTCACACGATGACTCAATTGAGTCATGTGTACGGATGACTCATAGGGACGAGTCGTCAAAGGTTAGGGTTGGGGGAGGAACAACTATATAAGGAGGCCCGTGGGCGAGAGTAGTTAGTTCCTCACGCAACCATCTAAATACTTTTCAATTACAAAAGAAGCTTTTCTACCAAATCAAACATCCATTCGAGCATCACGACATCATTAGGAAAATCAACGAATCGTAGAAGTCAAGGACTTGTACTACGAAGACCAAAAGGGTAAGCGAAGAAGGGAGACAGATCAACGATCAAGGAATATAAGAAAGGTTGCCTACTGCAAGTATACCAGAGAAAGATAGAATTGTAACATTTGGTTGCGTCTAACAAGCAGTACCCAACAACAATGAGTGAGGCAATGGACACCGGACCCCCAGCAGGGAGAGGAGAATCAGCAGGACCCCCAGCAGGAGGGGCTGTAAACCCCCCAATAACACAAATCCATGGGTTTACCCCGGAGCAATTTGCGGAAATTATCGACCGCCTAAATGGCAGAAGGGAAGAAGGAGATCGAATGAAGGTAGAGAAGCCACCTACATTCAACGGAGTACGAAGCAAGCTGCGAACATTTTTGGCCCAATGCAGAGTATATTTCGACGCTACGGGAACAACAGAAGCAAGGCGGAAGATTACATATGTCAAATCCTTGTTAAGGGAAGGGGCGGCCAGCTGGGTAACCCCCTATACAGAAGGAAGGAGACCAGAACCCTGGACAACATATGAAGAATTCGTTGAAGCACTCCAAGGCCAGTTCGGAGACATTGATGCAGAGAATGCGGCACGCACGAAGCTGGAACAATTAAGACAGGGAAGAGAACCTGTCACGGATTACTGGAATGAATTCCAACTTACGGCAACTGAGGCAAATGAAGATGAAGGAACTCTGAGGAGACAATTCCTGAAGGGAATCAACAAAACGCTGCAGGAATTGAGTCATGTGTACGGATGACTCATAGGGATGGGTCGTCAAAGGTTAGGGTTGGGGGAGGAACAACTATATAAGGAGGCCCGTGGGCGAGAGTAGTTAGTTCCTCACGCAACCATCTAAATACTTTTCAATTACAAAAGAAGCTTTTCTACCAAATCAAACATCCATTCGAGCATCACGACATCATTAGGAAAATCAACGAATCGTAGAAGTCAAGGACTTGTACTACGAAGACCAAAAGGGTAAGCGAAGAAGGGAGACAGATCAACGATCAAGGAATATAAGAAAGGTTGCCTACTGCAAGTATACCAGAGAAAGATAGAATTGTAACACATGATTTCAAACACTCTGCAGCTTCAATTGTCGTACATTGAAGAGAGTTCCAGTGATCAGTTATCGAAATCTTTGCACTAAGTAGATTAAATACTGTTAAAAAATTAGTTAAATTAATTCCTAAATAATTGCTTTATGCGTAGTATTGAACTCTTGCATATTTTGCTTGTTATAAGAGTAAAAGAAAAGAAATATGGAATATACCTACTGAATACCCTTTCACATTCAGTGGACATTGCAGGAATTGAAAGTGTATCTAAGGCCATTCTGGAGAGCTTTGGATATAAAGAATGAGCCATAACCCACTAATTGACAAGATTTTCAATAGATGGCTCTCCATCATTTCTTGTTAACCAATATGAGTACTGTTCCAACTCATCAGGTCCATCTCCACCTGCCTCCATAAGCCAAACTTTTTTAAAGTTTCTCCCTCTACCTACTGATTTCGATTTTTTTGGAGAAGAAAAAGGAATTCTAGGAGGTTCTAATGAAAGTAGTTTGTAATTTTGTTGCCATAACTGCTGAACCAACTTTGTACCCTCGACTACCCATTCACTCCAGTTTCCTCAACCATGCTCTGATGACTCAAAAAAACCATATATGTTTGGATTCAACACAATTAATACACAAATAATCAGTGATAAAGTATTAAGTGAATAATACTTATCAAGTTTATACCATGCAAGATTTAAGGATTGGTGAAAATGAGAGGAAGGATCAGGATATTGGGAAAGAAAGGATGAAATATGAGTTCTTATCACCTCAAGGGAAGGATAAACATCATAAAGAGTACCATTCAAGTGATTTCCTTCCAATAATAGTGTTTCATCATGAAATGGTACCAGAAACTCTAGAACTCTCTCCAAAAATACCCAGTCAACTAAAGATAACTTGTCTTTCATCAAGGACACATGAGGATCGTCATTAATTGCACACTGGACCTGAAAGTCTATCACTTCTTTAAAGCATATTGCTCTCTTAAGAGCATCATGGTCACCAGTCCAGTTTGTGACATTGCCCAATATGAGTCCTCGTGCACTTGTTGAACTTCTATACATGGTATTTACTACCTGATTGAAAGATTCTCGATGCTGAGGACTACCACGTATCCATACAATAATGTTTCTCATTCTTTCAAATGGACCAATTTCATGCTATAACTCAAGATCTTGGTTTTCCTTTTCGATAGAATGTCGCTCATCAATATTAGTTGCCAACAGACTTGATTTCTTTCCATAGTAAAACACCTTAATAACCAAATTTAAGACAAGCTCATAGCATCAAACATATTGCTGTGTGATGTAAAGAGGAATATGACTAGGAACATGAGACCTGTACTGCTCAGACAAATATCATAATGCTGTAATATTGTTGGATGCATTGTCTAAGCAGAAATATCCCAAAGACTCTTGAATCCCATAGCTTTTAATTAATTCCCAAAACATTTGGCCTTGGTTGTCTCCAGTATGAGCTCCAAGTAGCCGTGGAAGTCCCAAAAGAGCATGTTGAATAATACCGAACTCATCAACCCAAAATGCAACTACACCAAGAAGAGCAAGGTAGTTGGAGGAAGTCCAAAGATCAAAACTAAGGTGAATAGATGAAATGGCCTTCTTTCTTAAGAGAACCTGAAGTTTCCATTTATTTTGTCCAAAAGAGTCAATTAACCAAGTGCTAATTGTTGTTGAAGAGGTTGGCATAGCATCAGTAAGATCTGTAAATGAGGCTCATACAGCACAAAGGTAACTAAAAATGCTGTGTAAAGAGGGTGAAACAGCTTGATTGAAAGCAATTTGATTCAAAACAATCCATCGAAGGAGGAGATTTTTGAAAACATCAGGATTGAAGCTAATCTGTGAAAATGAAGCTTGCATAATCATATTTGTATGAGGATGAGCTCCACTTGTTAGATATCTAGTTGTTTCCTGTTGAATTCCTTGTCGGTTAAACCTGTAGGCATGAATAAGATGATCAAGCATATTCTTAGTTGTAGTTTCAGAATATGTATTTGCTGTTTCTGGATCAGGACCTTCATAGCCATTAGAATACAATCAGTGTATTAATAAAATAGTTTATCAACAACATACAGTGGGCACATCTCCAGCGTTCTCGAACCATTCCATTGGTATCCACTGTCCAGTATGGGACACCATTTTCAGGCCTCCATACCCAACTTATATGGTTTCTTAAATGGTAAAGAATATTCTCATTAATCTGTGTCGGTGGAGTATTTTGATCAGATAATTGCGGCAAAGGGGAGCTTAGCCGTGAGGAAAGGTAAAGATCAAAGTTCATTCAGCTATAGTACTTGCTGGAGTAATTGTTTGAGCTCGAGATGGTACTGGTACATAAAAATCATTTTCATCATCCATTTTAGCAATTATGATAAAAGGATTTTGATTATAATTAGAGTAAAATAAAAAAAGGATAATGTTGCAAGAATTGAAGTGTGAATGATTGTTGTTAAGAATACAGTAGAGTATTCTTAATACTTATTATAATTGAAAGTAGGGTAAGTAGACAACCAGTAAATCATTACAATATAATTATTTTCCCTAATCTTTTCATTTTATTTTTCAATTATATAATATAAAATTTTTCTTTCAAGTTATAAGGTATCACTTATAATAGAAATATTTGATGTAATTGAGGCAAAGTGATTTCATTGTTTTTTATTTTATTCAGCTATAAGTTTTAATTTTAATTTTTGTTTTAGACATACTTGTGCCAAGGTTGTAGCTGCCAGCTATAACCCCTGGATGTTCGCTGGCTCACAACCTGGGGCACTCCTACAGAGTACCTGACAGCTCAACACAACTTTATGGCTCAACACAACTTTGTGGCTTACCATAGTAACTTTGTGGCTAAACACAACTTTGTGGCTCAACACAGTTTTGTAGTGTAATATAATATTATTTTCTAGTATGATACTCTAGTAAAGTAGTACTAGTATTCTATTACATATTTATTTCAGCTACTTTACATGTTACTTAATTCCTTTAACAATAAGCCTAGATACTTTATTTTTATATGCCTGAATAGTAGTCATGGCCTTTGCCTCTGCCTTTGCATTTGCCTTTATCCTTGCATTGATCTCCTTTGCCTTTACTTTCATCTTGTCGAGGAAGGGTTTATGCTGAGCTTGCTGTGCTCTTTTCCAAGCATTTTGTGCCTTACGCAACTGTTGCTCTGCTTTTTCAACCTCTACCTCTTCCCTCTGTTTCACCATTTGATGTGCCTCAGAGGCATATATAACACCTCCTTTTTGAATCTGCCTTCTGCTTTGAGCCCTGCATCGAGCACTCCTGGCTTGGTCTGCTGCTCTGGTATTATCCATATGTTCTATAGCTAATGCTCCTGATTGTGCTAGGACCAAGTCCCCTTTGTAGAATGAGTTTGAGGCATTGCTGAAAGTCAGGTGGAAGATCTTTAGCATCATCGAGGAGCTCTTCACCCGGGGTTTTAAGACTTGTGATCATAAGTGGAATGCTGGCAAGTGATGCAGGAACTGATATTTCATGATTGATAGGGGTAGGAGCTGCCTCGTATAGTTTTGAAAGGATGAGCTCAGGATTATATGGTATAAGGTCAGTGGCCCAGAAAGCTGATTGAACAGTAGATACCTTGAATGTTTATTGGTGGATAGAATGAATCTGATCAAGAAATTCCACTTTGTTAAAGTCTCCACATTCCATCCGTGTTACAGCTTCAACTGCCTCAGAATGGTAATGCTTGTATGGCTAAAGGAGATGGCTTGAATGAGGTGGAAGACAAAATGCAACAATTTAATAAGTATTGCAATAGTCAAGGAACTGCTTGGTGGAATGTGAGCCAAATCCATCAAGGAGCAGAAGCCGTATGATCCAACTTGTCACAATGCCAAGAATCTTTGAAAATGAGCAAGCCACTTAATAGTTAAATCATCATTATTGTAACCACTTTCAGAGGTGCCGACCAAGTAGTCATCTGGGATACTGGTTGAGGTGTACCAGGGCTGTTGGTGGATAACATCAGGCACAATAATCATAGGAGGCAAGATTGCACCATTGCCACTAATTATTTCACAAACACTGACAAGTTCAAGATTGGTGGAGGTTGGAAGGTATGCTTGATGATTTGGATCTCTCATAATGATCCATTGGTCTTGTTCTATTCCAATATGGAAGCCAGTTTCATCAAAGTTGTACTGATCAGACTCTTGAATATCATACTTAGCGCAAACCTCACGATATTGTTCAAACCAGGCTCAAATGACATGAGGCTGATGCACATATTTTCGATCGGCATCAATTGTTTGTTGCTTCCGAATAAAGTACTCCGCATGACGATTCAAAAACTGAGGTGTCCACAAAGCACTGACAGTAAGGGCTGGTCCTGGCCCCATATGGGTATATTGAAGTATTGGATTTTCACAGCTGGACACCATTGGCTGGCAGGCACTTGTTCCTATCTTGTCAAGACAGTTAAGATACTGGCAAACTGCCAGTTCTTGATCATCAGACAGCTTATAGTTTGTCCTAGGTCATCCTTGACATGATTGTTGGCCATGTAAACATGCACATAATCGGGTAATAGGTATTTCATATGTGCGAGCAACTGCGACGATATTTGAATTCTGGTTTTCGGAAGACTGAATGAAGTCAATAGCTGCCTGGATGCGTATTTCGATTTCCGCATAAGGCTCAACCCTCTGGCTTGGGAGAATAAAGGCTGGTATTGGTAGCATAATTTGTGGTGGGTGAAATGGTCCGCAATGTGGTCTTAAGATGTTGTGAAAACCTCACTTATCCTACTAGGTTTTCTTTGTTTACAAAATAATATTATATTACACTACAAAACTGTGTTGAGCCACAAAGTTGTGTTTAGCCACAAAGTTACTATGGTAAGCCACAAAGTTGTGTTGCGCCATAAAGTTGTATTGAGCTGTCAGGCACTCTGTAGGAGTGTCCCAGGTTGTGAGCCAGCAAACATCCGCGGGTTGTGGCTGGCAGCCACAACCTCAACATGCGTAGAAGTAAAAAAGTCAATAAGAATAAGAATATGAGTAGAGAAGAGAGATACAAGCAAAGAAAAAAGATAAAAATAATTTTTAAGAACTAATTATTGTATCTTTCTTGATACCATGGAGGCATATCTGCCATAGGAAATACAGCCTCACCTGTTTGCTCAGTAAAATAATCAAAAATAGACTGATGAGTATATTGAACAATACTGAAGCGATTTCCAGTCCATTTACCCACATAGTGCGGCAGTAAATAGGATCTTAGAAACAAAATACAGCCTGTAATTTACATTAGTTTATTGTAAAACCAGGTATAAGTATCAAAAATAAAGCAAGAAAATACAGAAATGAAATCAAGAGAGAGAAAGTAAATAACTGAAACTTACCAGGCTGTAGAGTTAATTTGACTCCCAAACTTGGAAGGCAAAGATGTCCATCGGTAAACTCTCCCAATAGAGTGATGGCACAAAAGCCAAGAGGAATATCATTAATGTCAACATGAGCATTGGTAAAAGTAGACAAAACAGTTCCTCTTGAAGTCTGAATCCCAAACCAGTCTTTCTCTTCTTGGGTAAGGTATGTTATTGGTAAAGAATTGTGTACCTTCTCGAAAAAGTCAGGAGGAAGAGCTTTGAAGAGATGCTCTGTCAATTTTGTCAAAGGGTAGATCGATCGCAGGTAATTTTTGAGGTCAGTAGACTTTCCTCTCATTGTTTCCCATAAGACTCTTGGTCCACGATTTGACTCAATATTCTGAACTGAATCATCATTCCTCACATTATGGTAAGCATGAATATTAATGCATCAAGTGTTTGTTTCTGGTATTGGTATAGCTGGTCCACCATCCCTTATAATGTCTGGATGTACATTTTCCATCGAAGTATGACTCTTGTGTCAATTATTGTCATCACCAATAAGAGAATCTGTTGCCAAATAATGAAATAGTGCTGTTTTGAGAGACTCAAGTAGGCTTGCAGAAACTGCAGTTTCTTCTTCAGAGGGGTTTTCTTTCATCAAAGTGCCAATCTTGATAGTCAGAATCTCTCCATCAACCAGGTCACTATATTATATTAGTATCAGTCTTGATAATTAAATATACTTGAATGAATTAACTTACTCAACACCAGAGTTATCTCGAATAATAACATTGAAGTCATCAATCAACCGTAGTGTTTCTTCATTCTGCTTCTCATATCCCACTACCTTGATCTCTGGAGGTTGAGTTTTTCTTGATGCTACCATAGCCTCCTGAAGTTTGAAAGTAGGAATAGTGATATTTGTAAATATCGAACTAAGATGTCATCGTGCATTGCTTCGAACATTTTTAAGACCATTCTTGGTGAAGGTAAATGGCTGATAATTGTCTTTTGCATCCTCATCATAAAGACCCACCATCTTTAGATAGTCACTCTATTTGTTGCCTTTTTATTTTTTTGTTCCAGACTTGGCACATCACTCCTCTCATGCATTTCTCTCTTCTTACTGGACCCACTCATCTTAATTTTCTTTCAGGATGTCCATCCTAACCTCGTCTTGTCCAAAACAAAGTGCAAAAAAATTAAAATAAGTAGTATCCAAATAATTAGAAAGAAATACAAAGAAAGAAGTATTTAGTGAAGAGAAAAAAACAACAGTGGAAAAAGGATGTGAAAGGGAAGAAAGGAAGAGAGGATGTGAAGTAGTAGTAAGGAAAAGATCTGAAGGTATTGTTTTTGCTTTGTTGTTGATAGTAGTTAAAGTGAGGGGAGTGTACCGGTGTGGGAGTGGAACTAAGGTGGAAAGCGGTTGGGAGAGAAACTAAAGTGGAAAGGGGTTAGAGGGGAACTAAATTGGAAAGGGGTTAGTTTGTTGTCCAATGGTTGTCAGATGGCCATCGACGGCTATCAGATGACATTAGTCCTTGTCTTTGTCATCTGGATGGCCTTGGCGTCATCCTATCCAGGATGAGGACTAGTCATCTGATGGGACTACTGGGAGCACTGCCTAATACCCCCCTGTAGCCCCAGTGTAAGGACTGCATGTCATGGGCTTACAGTGATTGAATTGCTCCCTTCCTAATAAAAGGAACTGAGGGGAGGTACTCTTGTAACACCATATAGGTTGTCACTATCCGTCCGACTGGATGCTGTCTGTAGGATATATGAGAGGGCATAGGGTGTGCTCCAGAGGAAGGGCTATCTTCTGGTACTAAATATGGGTAAAACGGCCAAGAACTGAAGGAGTTACTCAGGTAATACCAGAAGGGTAGTCCAGAGCCTCTCAGGTAGTCCTGGGGCAGCCTGGAAGATGTTGAAGCATTTCATGGCAGGTGAATCACACATAGACACAACTCATGCCCAATCACTGTAAGACTATTGGGGTTGTTTGAGAACTCTAAAAGCATGATTCTTATCATGGTAGAGGTGCTTTCGGGGAGTTGACTGTGGGTAGTGCCCACCAGGCCAATCACCAAAGTACCACACCAGGGGAGCCGAGTAGACTTTCCTATCAGGCAAAGACTTGATTAGAATGAAGTAGAAGGTTCAGCTTGATCGTGAGAGTTATGTCTACTAAAGGCTTGCATAGATGAAATGCATATGAGTATGAGAGTTTGTAAATGGTATATCTCCTCAGTTGCATGATAGTTCACCACTAGCATGTTAATGATGTGAAGAGTTTCTCCCCTGCAGTCGCAATTTAGATGCAGCACTTGAAATACTTAATGTCTGAAGAAGATTTCATCAGAGCAGACCAACATCCACAAGGGAATAAGGTCTTTCATGGTGTGTGTTAGTCAGTCTGGAGGAGACAGGTATGCTCATGATTAAGTTAGAGTAGTGATGGGTAGGAACTGGCAGTATATAATATTCTAATTAAACTATATGCGAGTCTCACTCTACTCTAGCAATCAACTACCTCTTGAGAAACTTACTGAGTAAAGCTGCGGCTTAATGATATTAAGTTTTACTGTTTGATTCTTCTTTACTCTACTGTTGATTATCACTTTTTGATCTTTGAGTCACTTCAGTGCAGTCGCAAACTTTGGATCCATCTTCCCCTAGGGCATCCCCATTACAGTATATCATTAATTGACTTCCTCGCTTAACTCTCTTGAACTTGTTGCTATAAAACCTTCCTACAATGACATATTTGAGTACGAGTCACTTGTCTGGTACAAGAAGCATTGAGTAAAAAGAATTATATCTTCCAAAGTGAGTTTTACTGACCCTGAGGTACAGGAACATGCCACACAAACCCTATGAGTCAACATTATTGCAGATCTATGGGGTTTAGAGTGGGAACCTGTACCACTATTACTTGAAGCTGCTCCCATTGAAGTTCCTAAAGCATGTCAAGAATTGCTTGTTGTGGACCTGAGGGCCCTCATGCAATTCTTTTCCCATGATGCTGAGTTTACTGAGATGATGAGTACCAACAATCAGGGTATCAGCTTTGCAGACTTTACACATAGATATGTTAAACCATATATCCTTCAGGAAATCCGTTGTCAATTTCATGCAGCTCAGGAACAGTTACATTTCTGGAATAAGCAAAGGCAAGCCACATTTCATCATGATATGGTGAAAATAGTGCGGAGTTAGATGTTGGATCAACAGGCTGCATTTCGTGAGCATGTCCAAAATGCCAACTCACTAAACACCAGGATCGAAGCTCTAGAGAAGGCAATCTAAGGTGGATATGCTATAGACTCTGATAATGACACAATTATGAGAGATGCTCCTCCCCTTCCATTAGTGCTTGCTGAAAAATTTGCACCTAACTTTGCTCTAAAGCATCATGAAATATTGCAGAAGGCAGAAGAAAGGCAGTTCTTACCCCTTTAGGGATATGAGAAATCAGTAACGATTAAGAAGAGCAGTTCTCTGGGGAAGCCTCACAGGCTCCATCCAACCCCCCCAATGAGCACGGAGGAATAGAGACAATAGACTCTCCGTGGCGCTAGGTCCTATGACCAGGCCTATGCCAAGGGTAGAGAGAAGGACAAGGTGGACATCACTAGTTGGAGAAACATCAATGACTCTTTCAGGAGCCAGGGACACCGCGATGGTTGCACTCTGACCGCCCATAGGGGAGAGACCTTTTGGTAGTATGATGCCAGTCCCGACAGGACAGGTACTACAGACGCCAGCATGAAATACTGCTATTGTTATTCCACCAGCTCGAGGACCTAAGCCAATGAGTAGCAATTTTGGTCAAAATTTAGCAGTCCTGGGGGCTTGGGTGCAGTTGCTTATGAGTGATTATTCCCCTGCTTGTTCTGTCAGGAGGGACTCAGTTTTCACCAGGCATTTTCACCATGTCGATGGGTGTATCAAACTACCTTCACAGGCAGTTAGGCACCCACAGGGACAGAATACGATGGGAGAAAAGAGAGTTGAAGTTGAAAAAACCACTTGTGATTTTTATAGTTCACTTCACCACCAAGGACTCCCACTCATACTGGACACTTGTTTGAAATACCAACAGTCCCAGTACAAACTTAGGCAAGCAATGGGAACTCTGAATCAATCAGATAGTACTCGCTTACCTCCTCCAACACTACACCCAGTCCCACCATCCAGAGGTGGTTCCCGATTTAGCAGACTGGGTAGTTCAGAGGAATCCTTTGATGGATATGATGTTCCCGGTGGAGGCAGAGGTAATAGACCCCCAACAGGTAGAAATGCTAGGGCTGGAGGGGATCTGGGTGATTCTGACTCCTCTAGCAGCTCAGCTAATGATGCCAACTCCATCCTCGATCTTGAGCAATTCCTGGGGTGACACAAGTCAAACTGAAATGACTCAAAGAAGAGACGGTATGACTGCAGAACCTGTAAGCTGGCCAAATTCTTATAGTCATGTAAGGAGGAAAGCAAGATAGCTTCCAAGGTAAAGCCTAAGAAATCTGAGAAATTGGGTGATGTCAAGGCTTTTACCAGGAATATAAATAATACTCTGAGGTTCCTTAATGATGTGGAAATTAAGTTCAATTATTTCCATCAATCTATTACTGAAGACATAGATAAGATTAGCTTAATTATCCCTCTCTTAGAAGGTTCTACCAAAGGTTGTTATATGGGACTCCACCATTACATTAATGAGGAGGCCATCCAATGAAGTGGAATGCCCTTTAACCCAGACAATGAGATACATACCTGGGTGGGATTCCGCTGTCGTTTGGAAACCAGCTTTGGAGGACGTGCTGATCGAGATCATGTTTTAGCTGAGTGGACCTCACTGGAGATGAAACCTGACCAAGTAGACAAGTACTTGGATAAGGTCATTGATCTAATGACTAAACTAGGGTATATGGATGGATGAGCAGTAAAGGACAAGGTGCATATCGGCATTACATCAGAACTGTGGACAGCCTCGACTCAGTAGCACCCCCATCCTGAGGATGTAAATGAGTACCTCGATCTCCTAGGAGAGATCAGCCATGACTTGGAGGACAATACATGCTTTAGCCAGATAGTGGTTAAAGATAAATGATCCAGTCATGATAAGAGTGAGGACAACGATTCCTCAAAGAAGCAACAGAAGGAGGGAAAGGGTTCAGGTCAGCAGAATCCCAAACCTGCTAACTGTTTAGGTAGCTGTCAGTCAAAGCTGGAAAATTCCGAGTATTCAATTGCTCACAAGAATATTCCTAGCACACTCCTCGACAAGTGCTGAAAGTTAGGTCAATGCACCAAATGTGGACAACCAGGTCACTTTTGGCAGAACTCGAAGTGTACCTTGATTACTCTGGTTGTTAGCTCTTGCAAGCCTGTGAAGGCATGCAAGCGATCTGTGGAAGAGGCGGGCCATACATCTGGTCCTTCTAATAAAGTTAAGTGCATTGAGGCCCCTCCACCTGTTACTAGAAAAATTCTTGAAATCCACAAACCAACTCCTCAGATAATGGAGGTTGATATGGATGCTTTGGACTAAATAAGTAACCCTGCGAAGAGAAATTAGTTAGCAACTAACAATTCCCTAGGCTAACAATGGCATGCTGGGTTGATAAACTCGATGGACTGGAGATGGACAAGATAAGTCCACCCTCCAAAGACTAGGTATAGAAAGCTAAAATTGACTAGGCTCAGTGGAGTAAGGTAGTCAAGGATGGAAAAGGTTTTCTTATAAGTTTTCAGTATTAGGATTTCTCTCTATTATGCATCTATTAGGTTTTTCTTGTTATATTCTCTCTGGTTTTTCTTGGTTTGTTTGGATCTGGTTTAGTTATGTTTACATCAGGCTGGACTTGATTATCTACAATTGAAAGTTATTTCTAAGTGTATCTATGGAGGGTTTAGTACCCGAAATCATACTGGCATGATAGTAAACAGCACTACTTACTTTGACTCATGATTTTATAACTTAACTGTTTGCAAAACACTTTAAAACTCAACTTCTATTGACCTATTTTGACCCCTCTTGTATTGAAAGATGAGCAACCCCATACCCTTACTTACCTACTCACATTATTTAATTTAGAAATGTCTAGCAAAGGAAAAACCAGAAAGTGGTAGAGACTCTCAGGTCCACCATGACATACAAAGTCTATCCGGCTAAAGGTTAGACTCAAGTGGTAACTGAATACAAAAAGCAGTAGTGCGGAAGCAGTACTACTTCTAGATAGTAGTGATATGGGAGGAGTGCTCAGTAGCCAATGGGTAAAGGACACTCAAATGCCCTATATCTGAAGGAAGACTCCTTCCCCCATACTAAATGCAAGTGGGAATAATATCCCAGGATCTGGTCTCCATTATACCAAGGCAGTAAAGATGAAGATAGGAAACCACTCAAATGAAATGAGCTTTGAGATTGCAGAAATATCAGAGGGTAAAATTGATGGGTATCTTCTGATGTCCTGGCTCTCTGAGCATAACCTAGACATTGATTAGGAAAAGGATATACTGGCCTGGTAGTCAGTATACTGTAAGGCAAACTGCCTCACTGGATGTGGTTACCAGCGATTAGAATTCATTATAGAGAAAGAGATGATGGCTGGGGATCATGGATCTGTTCCTCTCCTCAGGGTGGCTAAATTCTCCGATGAAGATGGGAATAATATCATGATAAAGCTCCTTCCAGAGTATAAGAACTTTCGTGATATTTTTAGTCAAGAAAGGATAGAGTCCTGTCTGCAGCATTCCAAGTACGATCACAAGATTGAACTACAGGCGAGAACGACTCCTCCTTTTGGTCCAATCTATCCCCTCTCTGAGAAGGAACTAAAGGCACTCTGTGAGTACCTTGATGAGATGCTAGTGACTGGGAAGATCAGGAGATCTAGCTCACTGGTCACTGCTCCTATATTATTTGGACCAAAACTAGATAGTACGCTATGGTTATGTATTGACTATAGAGGACTGAACAAGATAACCATAAAGAGCCGTTATCCCCTCCCACTAATGAATGAGCTGAGGGATAGACTTAGGAAAGCAATGGTATTTACCAAGTTAGATTTAAAAAACAGTTATTACCTTTTACAAATGGCAAAGGGTGAAGAGTAGAAGACTGCTTTTCATTGTCGGTATGGCTTGTATGGTTATACTGTAATACCTTTTGGGTTATGTAACATACCATCTACTTTCCAGAGTATGATAAATGATGTATTTAGAGGTCTATTAGCTGAAGGAGTGATCGCTTATATGGACAATATTCTGATCTACTCAGAGACTATAGAGGAGCATGTTGCTCTAGTTAGGAGAGTAATAGAAAAGCTACGAGAAGCAGCCTTATGTGTTAGTATCAAGAAGTCAACATTCCACTAGAGAGAAGTTGAATTCTTAGGGTATAAGATATCTAAACGTGAGATATCAATGACAATAGAAAAGGTGGAATCGATCAAGAACTGGTGGAGTCCAAAGAGTATCCTCAAAGTACAAAGTTTCATGGGCTTTACTAACTTCTACCGAAGTTTCATTAAGGGGTTTAGCAAAATAGCAAGACCACTGATGGACCTGACGAAGAAAGACATTAAGTGGGACTGGACACCAGCCTGCATGGAGGCTTTTGAACAATTAAAGGAGTTGTTCACATCCAGCCCTATCCTAGTATACTTTGACCCAAACTGTCCAACAAAGTTGGAAACTGATGCAAGTGACTTTGTATCAGGTGCCATTCTATCACAGCTTTATGAGGATGAGAAATAGCACCCCATGTCCTATCATAGTAGAAAGTTCGTACGAGCAGAAGTGAACTATGATGTCCATGATAAGGAAATGACTGCGATTATGGCAGCATTCAAAGAATGGGATCATTTACTGAGGTTAGTCATCGATCAGATTGTTATATATACTGATCACAACAATCTTGAATACTTTAATAGTACCAAGATACTGAATAGACGGCAACACCACTGGGTAGAGTTCTTGCAACCATTCAATTTTAAGGTTATCTACTGTGAAGGTAGGTTGAATGAGAAGGCAGATGCATTGTCGAGGTATAGGGACTACTGCCTTGAAGGGGGGAGTAATTCTCAACCGAACCCTGAAACAACCTTTTTCCGACCAAGTCAATAGATTGTAAATGAGGAGCAGGATATCTTGCAACCACAGGTGTTGCAATCTTGCCAACGCTATCGGTTGCAATCTCTCTTTTTGGAAGCACTTAAGAAAGCAACTAGCACAGATGACAAGTACATGGGCATATTCAAGTCAGTCATGAGTGGGCAGAAAGATGTTGACCCTAGTTTTTCAGTAAAGGACTTACTACTCTATAAGAATAGGTGGTATATACTCAAGGCCAAAGGGTTAAAACAAACAATCATGGAGGCAGAATATGATTCCTGGATCGTAGGACACTTTGGGACATACAAGGTGGTTGGATAAATCAAGGCAAACTTCTACGGGCCAAAGATGGATGAGCACATCATAGAGTATATGCGTACTTGCGATACATATCAAAGGAGCAAGACAGTCTGGCATAAGAAATTTAGCTTACTTGAAGCAATTGAGGTGCCAATAAGACCATAGAATAATATTTCTATGGACTTCATTGTAGCATTACTGGAGTCTGAGGGATATATAAAGATATGGGTCATTGTTGATCTATTCTTGAAAATGGCTCACTTTATACCATTGACAATGGAGGTGTCTATAGAAAAGTTGGCATTAATATTCCTAAAGGAGATATGGCACCTACATGAGCTCCCAGAATTGATAATCTCAGACTAAGATAGCCAATTTACCTCTAAGTTTTAGGCAAGCTTGATGAAGTTACTACAAATCAAGCTTAATATATCAACAGCTTTCCACCCAGAAACTGATGGGCAGACTGAAAGGGTGAACCAGACTTTGGAACAATATCTTTGGAGTTATTGCTCATATCAGCAAGACGATTGGGTGTCTTAGTTACTATTGGCAGAGTATACATATAATACTTCTACCTCAGAATCTACTAGAGCTTCTCCTTTTGAGATCAACTATGGATTCAACCCTCATACAAACTGGTCAGGCATAGTTCCAGATAGCCAAGGGATTCATCTAAGCGGTGAGCTCTTAGTATAGAACTGGGAAGGTTCATGGTAAGAGGTCAGAGAAACCTTACAAGGGGTACAAGAAAGGCAATGGAAGTGGCATGACTAAAAAAGGCCACCATCTCCAGAATATATGTCAATGGAAGATGTGACCAATGGAGTTGCAAAAAAGGCTGACCAGGTAATGTTGAACCAAAAGAACATCTGGTTAAAGAGGCCGATGGAGAAGTTGGACCACCAAATGTTTGGCCCCTTTGTAGTTAAATGAAGGGTAGGATCCCAGGCATATGAACTCAAACTCCCAGCTCGTTCATCAATCTACCCTGTATTCAATGTTAGTCCACTGGAGCCATATCGAGATGACCCAGTAGGTAGGCCCCAGAGGGAAGTTCCGCTACAACAGATAGTTGACAATGAACCAAGTTATGTTGTTGAAGCTATTCTAGACAGTCATTGGTATGGTGGGATAAAGATGAGCTCCCACCACTAATTTGTTCAATACTTAGTAGTGTGGGCAGGTTATAGACCTGAAGAGAATTCATGGGAACCTTTCAAGATGCAAGAAGGAATGGCTGTAGAGGCCCTTAATGAACTTCACTGGAGGTATCCATCCAAGCCAAGAGATCACCACATAGTAGATGTACTAAAGCCAGGAAATAAAAAACGTCGCTAACAGTCTGAGACAGACCATAGAGAAGAGGGGAGTCATGTAATAACCCACCAGAGGGTGTCTTACTGTAAACTATTCTTACACCTATACTGGGGACCTGGAGGTCAATGGGTAAGGGTATTTTGGTTCAGCTTCATCATAGCCTTTCCAGTACACCAGGTACTGCAGGTAGTTCCTTACAACCTTAGCATCAAGTATCTCTTCTACCTGTTACTCTTCTTCACCATCTATTTCCACTGGTGGCATTGGAGGTATGATCATGATCTGCCCAGGAAGAGGGTTACTTGAAGCCAGGTCTAACAGTGACACATAGAATACATTGTGGATTCTCATAGAAGCTGGGAGCTTTAGGCAGTAGGCATGTATTCCAATGGAGGCTGTTACTGGATAAGGTCCAAGATATTTGTTGTCCAACTTCTGGGAGGTGTGCCGAGTTCATATATTTTTAGCATTCAGCTATACCTTGTTACCTGACTGGAAGTGAGGAGCTGGTGGTCATCCTTGGTCAGTATATTCTTGTTGTCAGTCCTAGGTAAATGCTATTTCTGACCATAGGTAATCATGGATATCATGGATCTAGTCTATGAACTTGGCTGCTTAGAGTTCCTCATCAGGTGGTCCTTCCAGGAAGTCCATCTAGGGGTCGCGAGCGTGGTTTGTGAAGAATGTTGATAATCCAGTTGTTTCAGAGGCATGGTTATTGGCTGCAAATTTGGCCATAGGTAGCTATGAGACACAGTCATCTTGTTGGTAGTTAACATAGGTATACAGGTATTGTTCCATGATCCCATTGATATATTCAGTTTGACTATTGATCTCTGAGTAAAAGGTAGTGGACAGTTTATATGATATACAAAGTCATTTGCATACTGCCTTCCAGAAGTCGGAGGTAAACTGGGTACTACAGTCAGAGGTGATAGTCAGGGGTAGTACATAGTGTTTCCAGATATGACATAAGTACAACTCTGTGAGTGTTGGGGCATTAATAGTTGTATGGCATGCTACTAGTAGGCATATCTTGGTTAGTTGGTCTACTACTACTAGTATAGTATCATAGCCTTAGCTCTGGGGCAATCCAGTAATGAAATCCATAGACACATGTTCTCAGAGCTGTTCAGGTATTAGTAGGGGCTGTAGAATCCCAAAAGGTGCATGTCAGGAGGTGTGGCTGCATTGGTATACATGGCAGTTATTTATGAAGCAACCAATATCACAATGCATACCAGGCCAGAAATATCAATAGGAGATTAATTTGTGAGTTTTTAATTTGCCCAAGTATCTAGCAGAAGGTTTGTCATGTGCTTCCTGAATTATCTGAAGACATAACTAGTCATGTTGTAGTATGTAGAGGTGGTTACGATATAGTAGGTGGTCTCTACCTTGTTTGTATTCTACCAGAGAGATGAGACAGGAATGTCATTCTTTCAAGTCCAGTGCAACTAGAATCTATTTTGGTATCAGATCAGCATCATACACTTCCAGCCACAATAGTTCCAATGGTGATGCTCCAGTGGGGAGTGTAATGTTTGCCAACAAACCTAGAGGCTGGGACTTTAATAACACCTGTGTCTGATGGTTCTTCCACTCTACCACTTCCTATTCTGTCTTACCTATCATTTTTGTTAATGCCTCTGCTTTTGCGTTTTGTTTGCCTGGCTGGTATTCAATGTGGTAGTTAACTTAGGTAAGGAACTCAGACCATCAGACATGTCAATGGTTGAGCAAGTATTTGGTTATAAAGTATTTAAGGTTAAGATGGTCTATTATGATTGTAACCTTCCTACCAATGAGGTAGCACCTCCACTCCTCAAATGATTGTACTACCACCATCAATTCTTTATCATATATATCATAGTTGCATTCGGCTGGGCTATACTTCTTGGAATAAAAGGCAACTTGTTGGAGCACTCCCCTAGCATCATACTGAGACATGATATCAGCTGAAATGAAGTCCGATGTTTCTGTTTCAATGATAACCTCTTTCAGGAAGTCAAAGTGGGCCAATACTGGTGCACTAGTGAATGACCTTTTGAGCTTTTCAAATGCCAGCTGGCATTCTGACATCTATATGAAAAGCGTGTTCTTTTTTGTGAGTTCTGTCAGAGGGTGGACCAAGTAAGAGAAAGCATGTATAAAATGTCAGTAGAAATTACCGAATCCTAAGATGGCTCAGACATCACAGTCCTGATCTGGGCCAGACCAGGTGACAATGACCTCTACTTTTGCATTGTCTATACAAATGCCTTTAGTAGTAATGATGAAACCTAAGTACTCAACATGGTCAATATGGAATTCACTTTTTTGGGGCTTTACTTCAAGTCCAGCCTCTGCCAAGACATTAAGTACCTACCATACATGTTTGACATAATCTTCCTCATTCTCACTGTAGAACAGGACATCATCAAGGTAGGCCATGCAGAAGTGTTCTAGGCCATGGTGTAATACTTTATTGATATAGGCTTGGAAGGTAACTGTGGTATTCGTGAGGCCAAACAGTCTAACTTTAGATTTGTATAGGCTATTGTCACAAATTGTGACTAAGCAAGGCAGAACAGCAAGGCAGATTTCACCTGACTCATACTTATGAGTCAGAAGGGACGAGTATTTCACATGACTTGTACTAACAAGTCATTTATTGATTTTTATTGGTTGTTTGATTTTCTATGACTCGCAATAGCGATCATATGATATTATGTTTTCACACGTGACTCAGATTATGAGTCACGAGTTTTACATAGGTGATGCAGTTTGCACACATGATTAAGTTATTGAAGTTTTGATTGGTTTTATTAGTTAGCGAGGACGACTCATAGGAGTCAGCTGATGGATTTCACACGATGACTCATTTGAGTCAGGCGTACGGATGACTCATAGGAAAGAGTCATCAAGGGTTAGGGTTGGGGGAGGAACAACTATATAAGGAGGCCTGTAGGCGAGAGTAGATAGTTCCTCACGCAACCATCTAAATACTTTTCAATATAAAGATCTTTTCTACCAAACAAGAAATCCGTTCAGAATCCCACGATCATCAATCGGGACAATCAGAGAGTCGTAGAAGTCAAGGACTTGTACTACGAAAGAAGAACCCAAAAGCGGACCGAAGGAACTCAGGTCAACAAATCAAGTAAGACAAGAACGGTTGCCTACTGCAAGTATATCCGAAAGAGAAGGGATTGTAACATTTGGTTATGTCTAACAAGCAGTACCCAACAACAATGAGCGATGAAATGGAAGTCATACCTCCAGCAGGAGGAGCAGGAGAAGCAGTACCTCCAGTGGAAGGAGCAGGAGCAGCAGTACCCCCGGCAGGAGGGGCCGCAATCCCACCACCAGTAACACAAATCCAAGGATTCACTACTGAACAATTTGCCGAAATTCTCGACTGCCTGAATGGCCGAAGGGAAGATGGAGACAGAATGAAGGTAGAGAAGCCACCAACATTCAGCGGAACACGCAGTAAGCTGCGAACATTTTTGGCCCAATGCAGAGTATATTTCGATGCCACGGGAACCACGGAAGTAAGAAGGAAGATCACATATGTCAAGTCCCTATTAAGGGAAGGGGCAGCCAGCTGGATAACCCCCTATATGCAGGGAAGAAGACCAGAACTGTGGACAACATACGAAGAGTTTGCCGAAGCGCTCCAAGGCCAGTTTGGAGACATCGATGCGGAAAACGCAGCACGCACGAAACCGGAGCAAATGAGACAAGGAAAAGAACCAGTAACGGATTATTAGAATGAGTTCCAACTCACAGCAACGGAGGCAAATGAAGACAAAGGAACTATGAGAAGACAGTTCCTAAAAGAAATCAACAAAACCCTAGAGGATGCTTGGGCTGCCGACCACTTCATCGCCGATAGCGTAGAGGGCATGTCCAGGTGGGCCATCGAGAAAGAAAATAGGATCAACATGATCAAGCACTTGCAAGGAGGCCAAGCAACAGGACAGAGGGCGACGGAAACATACAGGAACCCGAATGGGACATTTAAGAACGGAAGGGAAGAGACCCTAAGAGGGGATCCCATGGACTTGGACACAACGCGAAGAAGGCCTAACCTCAACTTATCCAAAAACGAGTTTGTGCGAAGAAGGAACAATAACCTATGCCTGGCATGCGCTAAACCAGGACATTTAGCAAGGGAGTGCTGGAGTCCAAGAGACAACAGAGACTATACAACAGTAAAAAAGGAATGGAGATCGCAGGACCACAAGATGAGAAGGAGTCGACCTATGATTAAGGAAATAGAAATAGAAGAAGAAGAAGGACCGGCGGGAAACAAGGACTGTCCCCAGTAAGTGATGGACTGAGGGACAGACCAGAACGAAAACCCATCATTTTATCTAACTACTATACAGCACTCCAGCGCACGGAATCACGAGAATAAGAAAACGACCACGTTATGGTCAAAGTACAACTGAGAGAAGGAAAAAACACAGTCACAATCAATGCAATGATCAATTCAGGAGCAATGGAAGACTTCATCGATAAGGAGGTCTGCAAGAAATACAGAATAACAACAAAGGAAGCCAAGAAGGCAAGAGAAATCTATTTAGCAGACGGAAAGCCAAGCCAAATGGGACCAGTAACCCACACGGCAGAAGTATCAATCAATATAGGAAGTCACCATGAAAGGGGAACCTTTCAGGTGGCAGACCTACAAAGTCATGAGATCATCCTTGGAATGCCATGGTTGAAAGAACACAATCTCACAATCAACTGGAACGAAAACAAAATCACATTCAGTAGCGAACAGTATACAACATGGTGTCTCAACAGTTCGCCAGTGGTTTATTCAGTACCAGAAGCTGAAGCAAGGGAAGAAAACCTGATCACAAGGCTCTCAAAGATCCAGATCAAGGAAGACCAAAGGGTCAAGGTCAGAAAGCTGACACCAGACGCAAGGATACCCACTAAAGGCTCAGAAAAGGCTGCAGGACATGACCTGTATGCAAGCGAAGATGTCAAGATAACTGCCAATTGGCAAGAAGTGGTACGAACAAGAATAGCTATAGGGCTACCTCCTCAAACCTATGGATGCATAGCACCTCGAAGCAGTCTAGCAGTCAAGCATTGACTGGCGACAAATGCAGGAGTAATCGATGAAGATTACACAGGAGAAGTGAAGGTGGTTATGGTCAATCTGGGTAACGAAGAATACCAGATAAAGAAAGGAGACCGAATTGCACAACTCCTCAAAGAGAAGGTGAACACCGAAGACTTACTAGAGGTAACGGCGTTAAAAGACACTCAGAGGGGGGACAAGGGATTTGGGAGTTCAGATCCCTCGGTCATCCAACCAACCAACCAGAATGAAGAACCAGACAAAGAAAAACAATCCAGGAGGATTGAGATCTATGAAATATCAGCCAAAGCATTCGGACACTTCTACCGATGAGGAGAATCCACAGGGATAGTCCGATGGAGGAAAGAAGAAGAAACGATTCAAGTAAAAGCCATCAACATCAGTACAGAATTGGCCATACAACACCGAAAAAAGGAAGACAGAAGAAGACTAGAAGAGATAATCCCAAAAGAATATCATCATCTATTGGATGTATTCGAACAAGAAGAAAAGAAAGGGCTACCTCCACATCAGGAAGGAGTAGACCTGGGGATAACCCTAGAAGAGGGACAAAGGGTCCCAAAGAAGAAAATATACCGACTGGGAGCGGATGAATTAAACGAATTAAAAAATTACATCCAACAAAACAAGGAACGAGGCTGGATCCGACAGGTGTGGACAGATCAAGCCTCACCAATATTATTCGTCAAAAAGAAAGACGGGAGCCTCTGGCTATGCGTGGACTATAGGGGACTCAATGAAATTACGAAAAAAGACAGATACCCCTTGCCCTTGATAGGGGAAGCCCTGGACAGGTTAAGTACGGCAAAACACTTCACCAAATTAGACATAAAAGATGCCTACCACAACATACGGATCCAAGAAGGAGACAAAAGCAAAACGACTTTTGCTAGCAAACTAGGAACATATGAATACTTGGTAATGCCATTCGGGCTAACCAATGCCCTGGCAGCCTTTCAAAGATGGATCAACAATACCTTGTGGAGATATATCGACGAGTGCTGCATAGTATACCTGGATGACGTCCTGGTATATTCAGATAACCTCGAACAACACAAAAGGGATGTCAGCAATATATTGGCCAACATCAGAGACTCTGGAATGAAAGTCAAACCATCGAAGTGCGAATTCCATAAAAAGGAAACAGAATACTTGGGATTCATCATCAACCGAGAGGGAATCCAGACGGACCCAATCAAGACCAGTGCTGTATGGGACTGGAAGCCTCCACAAAAAGTCAAAGAGGTACAATGTTTCCTAGGGTTCTGCAACTTCTATCGAAGGTTTATTGAAGGATTCAGTCGCATAGCAAAACCTCTCTACCGATTAACAGAGAAGAAGAACAAGTGGGAATGGGGAGAAACAGAGCAGAGAGCCTTTGAGGAACTAAAGGGAAAACTCACCACATCCCCAGTATTAGCACACTACGATCCAACAAAACCCACGATGATAGAAACCGATGCTTCCAAATATGTTTGCGCAGGCATCCTGTCTCAGCAGGGAGCAGACGGGAAATGGAACCCAGTAGCTTACTGCTCAAAAACAATAAATAAGGCACAATGCAACTATGACATTCACGACAAGGAACTATTGGCCATAGTGCAAGCACTAAAGGAATGGAGGCGATACGTGAAGGGATGTCAACACCAAGTAAGGGTCCTAACAGACCACAAAAACCTGGTACCCTTTATGACGACAAAAGAACTAAACGAATGGCAAATCCGGTGGGAAGAGTACATGAGTCAGTTTGACTTCAAAATACAGTATCGACCAGGGAAGGAAGGAGGCAAACCAGATGCCCTAACAAGAAGGGAAGGGGACCTTCCGCAGGAAGGAGACCCGAGAATCACGTATAAGCAGAGAACTCTATTACCAAAGGAAAAATACTTCCTAGAAGAAATAGAACTGGTGGAGATCCATGACCAAAATGAAGGAGAAATACCACAAGTGGTACAACAAGATCCATGGATTCAGGAAATCCGAAAGGCATTTGTAACAGGACAAAAGGAACTAAAGGGAGTAGCCCTGGGCCTATGCCAGTGGAAGGACGATTACCTATGGTATCAAGGAAAGATATGGGTCCCCGAGGACAAAAACTTAAGGACAACAATTATTCAGAAACACCACGACATTCCCCTAGCAGGGCATGGGGGAACAGCCAAAACAACTGACCTAATGCAATGAAAATACTACTGGCCGAAAATGAGGGAAACAATCAAGCAATACGTAAAAAACTGTGACACATGTCAACGGACAAAAGTGGTACGACATGCGCCCTACGGACTATTGCAACCGAATGAAGCACCAGACCGACCATGGAAGTCGATCGCCATGGACTTCATCACGGACCTACCTGAGTCGGAAGGTTATGACATGATATTGGTTGTTATTGATCGCCTCACAAAAATGAGTCATTTCATCCCTTGCAAAAAGGATCTAGACGCGCAACAATTCGCCGCCCTCTTCCTTAAGGAAGTGGCTAGACTCCATGGATTGCCAAAAGACATCATCACTGATAGGGGATCCCTGTTCACTTCGGACCTATAGAAGGAAATCACAAACAAAATTGGAATTGAAAGAAGACTCAGTACGGCATTCCATCCACAGACAGACGGTCAAACGGAAAGGACCAATGGGATACTAGAACAGTATCTGTGAGCATACATCAATTATCAGCAGAATAATTGGTGCGAACTCTTACCACTAGTGGAATTCGCCTACAACAATGGACATCAGGAGACAATTGGAACATCGCCATTTTATGCGAACTATGGGATCCATCCAGAATACGAAATGATCGGACACCTGATGAAAGCAAGAATGATGAGAAAGGAAGGAATGAGCCAACTCCACGAGTCACTACATCAGGAAATAATCACAGCACAATTACAACAAAAAGATATTTACGATCAACACCGAAAACCCGATCCCAACTTGCAATCAGGACCCAGAGTATGGCTGTTGCCACGAAACATCAAGACCATGAGACCGTCTAAGAAGCTGGATTACAAGAAAATTGGACCATTCGAAATAGTGGCAAAAGTAGGCCAGAGCGCATATAAGCTG
The DNA here is from genome assembly GCA_003788595.2 of Choiromyces venosus 120613-1. Taxonomy (NCBI): domain Eukaryota; kingdom Fungi; phylum Ascomycota; class Pezizomycetes; order Pezizales; family Tuberaceae; genus Choiromyces; species Choiromyces venosus. Next base: position 700,930 of record ML120351.1, read on the forward strand.
GCTCTCCCACCATCAATGAGAATACACAACACATTCCACATCTCGCTACTTGAACCTTATCAAGACAATCAATTTCCCTCCCAGAAACAAGAACCCCCACTGCCTATAGAAATAGACAGTGAAAATGAATACGAACTAGAGGAAGTCATAGACTCTAGACTACATCACAGTAACCTGCAATATTGAGCCAAGTGGACAGGATACTCACCCAAACATGATAAAACTTGGTACCCCGCAGAAAACTTCAAAAATGCCGAACTCGCAACCCGCCGTTTCCACTCCAAGTACCCCCACAAACCAAGGATGGGTACGCGTCACGATAAAACGATCCTACTCCACATCCCCACCCAAAACTGAAGGATGGGATGACTTGGGGTATGTCCCCAGGGACACTACCCCCACTAGTCCCGAATATTCGGGACCAATGGGAAAAGATATGACAGATGAACAGAGGGAATATACGAAAAAATTAGTACACAATGCACTATCCTGGACTGGCTGTTACGATGATAGCTGTCCAGCACACCGAGGAGATAAGGAGGGAGGAAACTGGTTCCCCAGGGAACCCAGGAAAAGAAGAGCCCACAAGGAGGTAGTGGGTTGGGAACATTGCTACAATGATCGGTGTAGAGAACACCGATGGAAAAAGTTGGATGCGGGGTATTACCCCAGGATAACGGGAGAACGGATGCCATTGTCAACGACAGATGAGCAACAACAAAAAAAGAGAAAAACCGTGAGGACACGGTTGGGAAGAGAGGGGAGCGAAAAAACAGAACCGGACACCGAAGGATTACACCGGCAGATAAACGACCCCTGGAGACTGTTAGACAACAAGGAAAGAATAGCGAAAAGCCATCAAAAAACAATCGAAGACTAGAAATGAGCGCTTTGAAATGGTAGCAAAGCAACGGAATCCCTGCAACGACGATACCAACAATTGGAAGAAGGTCGGCAGCAGTGGAAACAAGAGGCTCGGGAGATAGGAGCAAAATTGTGGAGAATGGGAGGATAGGAAGATAGCATCGTGGGACCGATGCTAGGGAAGGACGGGAGCTAATGTCACAAATTGTGACTAAGCAAGGCAGAATGGCAAGGCAGATTTCACCTGACTCATACTTATGAGTCAGAAGGGACGAGTATTTCACATGACTTGTACTAACAAGTCATTTATTGATTTTTATTGGTTGTTTGATTTTCTATGACTCACAATAGCGATCATATGATATTATGTTTTCACACGTGACTCAGATTATGAGTCACAAGTTTTACACAGGTGACACAGTTTGCGCACATGATTAAGTTATTGAAGTTTTGATTGGTTTTATTAGTTAGCGAGGACGACTCATAGGAGTCAGCTGATGGATTTCACACGATGACTCATTTGAGTCAGGCGTACAGATGACTCATAGGAAAGAGTCATCAAGGGTTAGGGTTGGGGGAGGAACAACTATATAAGGAGGCCTGTAGGCGAGAGTAGATAGTTCCTCACGCAACCATCTAAATACTTTTCAATATAAAGATCTTTTCTACCAAACAAGAAATCCGTTCAGAATCCCACGATCATCAATCGGGACAATCAGAGAGTCGTAGAAGTCAAGGACTTGTACTACGAAAGAAGAACCCAAAAGCGGACTGAAGGAACTCAGGTCAACAAATCAAGTAAGACAAGAAAGGTTGCCTACTGCAAGTATATCCGAAAGAGAAGGGATTGTAACAGCTATAACAATTTCGAAACACCATCTTCTACTGTTCCCCTTCCTTCATATGTGTCAAGTTGTAGGCTCCCTGAATGTCTAACTTGGTGAAGATTTTCACCTTAGTAATTTGCATAAATGTCTTTGTAAGGAGTGGTAATGGGTAACTGTTCTTGAGAGTCCCCTCATTCAAACTCTTATAGTCAACACAAAGGCATAGTGAACCATCTTTCTTTTTGGTGAACAATATAGGGGAAGCTGCCAGTGAGGAAGATGGATGGATAAAATCCTTCTCCAGGATTTTGTCAAGCCAACCCTAAGAGCTTCAAGCTTGGGGGGGGAGATAAGTTGTAAAGGAGTCTAAAGAGGGGATTAAACCTAGGTTTTAGGGGGATGGTATGGTCAGTGGATCAGTATAGGCATAGTTGGTCCTGTTCTTTTTCTAGGAAGATCAGCATGAAGTTGTGGTATTCAGCAGGTACAATTTCTTTTACCTGATGTTCCTCCAGAACTTAGTGGTCAAGTGCCCATTGTACTGCATAGGCTTTGAGGAAGTGGAGAATCTCTTCTTCTACTCCTTGGATACTGGAAATATCAGGAGTGCAATTCTTGAGGCAGTAGTCTGATTCGAAGGTGATAGTATTGCTGGCAAATTAGATGGTCACATCATATTGTTTCAACAATGGGATACCAAGGGTCAAATAGTAGCCTCCTAGTTTGGTAATGAAGGCAGGTATGGACTCATAGTGGTGGTTGATTTTCAGGTCAATCTGGGCTAGGTGGGTGATAGCCCCAGAACTAATTGGTCTTCTATCTATCACAGCAAGGTTTATAGGTTCTCTTAGTTGGTAAAGGGAGAGGTAATGACAGTGTCCGAGGTCTTTATCTATGAAGGTATATCCAGTCACTCCAGAATCAATGAGGGCTTAGGATCAGATTATGTTTTGGTTATCTATGATATCACAGGCAATCAGCAAGTGGTTATCCTCAATTCCATTTTTCATTTGATCTAAAGATAAACTAGATATAGAGAGATAAGAGGAAGACTTAACATGTCCCATATAAGTGCCACATTCTTCATATGGGACCACTAGTTTTCTGACATCACAAAGCATGCAGCACAGGTTCTTGTTCGGACAATCCTTAGTCATGTGTCTATGTCCTCCACAGTAGAGGCAAAGGCCACATCACATTCTGTCTTGTCATTGACCATCAATGAGAGCCCATTATCCACTTGAGATGTCTATTAGGCCAGGGGCAGTACCAGTTACTGTGGTAGTCTGTACTGGGGTGGGTTGCCTAGGCTGGCTAGTAGGTAGCTTGTGCCAAGATGAGGAGGAGGTAGAGGAGGCTTTCTTTTCAGCTGCTGGGGTACAGGTGTTATTGTCTAACTTCTTGAGCAAATTGGCATAGTCAATCAGGGCATCAGGGGGTCCAAAATTATGATCATAGCACCCTTAAGTTCTGTGCTGAGACCTTGGTAGAAGGCTATTGGTTTTGCAGAATCATTCCAGTCAGTGTCAGCAGTAAGGCATTGGAAGTCTGCTAGGTAATCCACAAAGGTGCTCTTTTTTTGAGCCAGTGATCTGAGTCTTCTCTTAACTATTGCTACATATTTGGGATCCCTAAAAGCCTGCTCTAACTTAGTCAAAAGGGCCTCCATGTTTGTATAGTTGATGCCATGAGAAGTGATATTAGGCTGTACCTGTAGGAAGGGAGGTCCACTCAGTAGTCTAAAAGAGTATGCCAGCTTGTGTTACTCATTGTCAAAGTAGTATGAGTCTCCTTGGAGCTTCATCTGTAGTTGGGTAGCAAAGGAGCAGTATTTGTTCATAGTACTATCAAACTTTTCAGGGTTGAGGATTGAAGCTTGTTTGCCACTGACTGGTCCTGGGAGTCGACCCTGGTAAGCACTGGTAATGGTGGTATTGAGGGAGGTGATGGTGATATGGGCATGGCTAAGGTCTTATTTGGTAACTGCAAGACATGATTCTAGACCTTGTCTCTCAAGACGGAATGTTTGTAGTTCCTCATTCTGATTGTGTAGCTGTTGTTGTAATTGTAGAGTAGCTTGAGTTTGTTCTGGCAGGGGTAGGTTCACCACCTGTAGACAGAAGTTTTGTACATGGATCAAATAGTCGATCATTTATTTGGTAGAGAGGTCAGTGATCTGAGGGTTGCTCATAGCACCTATGCTATTTAGGCCATTGAAGAGCTCTGAGGTGACATCGAGAGGGTGGTCCATAGTGTGATGTGAGTTGGATACTAGTAGACACAACTTTGTATAACGGGTAGTATCAGGGGTCTGGTAGTCTAAGGTACATCACTATCAGGATACTAAACCAAGGCAAGCAAACAGTTACTGGTGTACAAGTAAGGTGTACTTGTACCAAGAGTCAGGGTCCCAGAGTGCAAGTTCAGGGTTCACAAGGTCATAGGTTGGGTAGCAAAAGAAGCAAGGTTGTAATTCCTAAGTACAGGTGTTGTGAGGAAATTATGAGGTTGTGTAAAGAAGAAAATAAAATACAAAGGAGCATACCCCTTTATATATAAGAAATCCAACCATCTAATCAGTAAGTGGAGTCCTCTACATAGCCCCAACCTTTCTGCACCTTTCTATTAATTCCCATCATTCCAACTTCACAACTAATCTCACTATACAACCAATCCACATAATCATCACCTAATCCGCTTAGCCTTAGTTGCCATGACAGAAGATAAGACTAGCACCTACCCCACCTATATTTGATAATAGAAATTACCAGAAACATATATGCTGGTGAGCAAGAGAAAGTTCTGGCAATATTGCAGCAGAGATTATTGCTCAAAGATTGTCAGATCTTGTAGACTCTATTTGGAACCAGAAGCCAAACTCTACAAGTACAAAACTATTAACTAGTACTCCAGGTACCAATACTGACCCAAACCCCCTATCATTCCTAATGATATTGACTATAACTACAAGTACTTCTCCCTTAGATACACCTTATGGTAAAGTATTATCCTTGCTGAATGAGATGCTTTCATCAGGCGATGCCCGACTTCTGAGTACTTGGCTGCCTCTTGTTACTTTGAGAGTAATTCCTAGAAGATAGAGTTTTTTATGATAACACTAATGAATGTTTAGTTAGCCTGACTGAAGGTATTATCTGAGAATATTCTTTAAGGTACAATTATGGCATACTATCTACTGTACTTCCACAGGTAGCCTGCTATTCTTAAGTACAAGGGTCCTGGTTTGTTTTTCCTCCTTTTTGCTTTTACATTAAAGGTAGCCAATCTGATATCATTGTTCTCTAGATATATATAGTTTACTAATCGGAAATGGCAAATAGTTACTGTATTCTATGTTGAATATAATTTAAAATTCTATAAATAGGTAGAACATAGAAGCTATAAAGTACATATCAATATACTGATATTTTAGATATTATTTTTATTGCTTCTCTCTCTTATTCAACTACTGTCTTGTAATATGTCTTAGATAATCATACCACATTCCTTACATAATTCTTGTTCTCAATCTACTGGTCCTTTTTTTTTTTCTTATCTTACCCAGCTTGAGTTGGACAACCCTTCAGGGTTAGGGGATAAATAAGTAACTCCTTGATATGTAGGAGATAAAGAGATTGTAGGTTGAGAGGCTCTCTCTATCTCTGTAATTTCTAGATATAATTGAGTATCTGTTCCCTACACTTAAAAGTTAGTTTACTAATAATATAACTTTAATTTGTCCTGCTCTAGAACTATACTAGTATAATATTTGTAGTGAATACAATGACAACTTCAGTACCTAAATTTGGTGACTGCAACTGTGAAGTCAGTTCAAATTGTGTAACAGTTCCCTCCTCATATGCTATAAAATTATGCAGGCAACAGAGAACCTAGATGATTTTGACTTGAATATCAAAGTTAAAGGATATAGACATCTTGAGAATAGTGAATTGTACTTTTAAAATTTTGAGAATACATTCTACAGCATTTCTGAGAGATGAATGCCTTAAGTTGAATAGTTCTTTAATATTCTGAGGCCTATAATAGAAGTATTCTATTAGTATAAATATATTACTTAATACTCAGACTCACAGTTAAAGTTATACACTATTTAGAATATGAACCATACCCAGCAGTTCCTTTTCTGAATTCTTTGAGATGATATCTCTTATTTTAATAAGAGACAACCAGTGAGGTTGATCCACTATATCCAGCATCTCCAAGGTAATATTTTCCAACTAGTATTTCAAATCCCTTTTACTTTATATCATCTAAGACTCTTGAATCATACACTGGCCCTTCCCTGCCTAAGAGTACTAATTGGAATGTTAGATCAAAAGATACTGCAACAAATACATTTTGTGCGATAAAGCTTTTTCTATATCAATATACTCCAGCATCAGCTGCTAGAACCATTACTGGAATAAGTGAACTATCCACTGCTCTAAGGCAATCTTTAGAATATAGGTAAAACTTTGGATTGCTAGTGATTTCCCATGGCATATCAAGAATGGTATCATCAGTTGATACTATCAGTAAACATATAAAGTGATCTTCCAAATCACCAATTGCATCAAGAATATCAAGAAACAAACATTGTACTATTTCTGTGGAATGTTGAAAATGCTCTTAGATATTTCTAGTATTTGCATTATTTGCAACTCAGTATAAAAATATATGTACTTGGTGCTCAACTGTAGAGTTTTTAGTATCTTGTGCCCCTCCATATTTTCATAACTTATAGCAAAGCTTCAAAAATATTGTTTTTGACATGTGTAAATTTTTGTGTATTCACCTTTCATGTTTGCAAGCCAAAAGCTCATCAGTATAGTTTTGCCCAAATAGTCCTGATGTTCAATATGGCTTTCTATTACTTAGTCCAATTTCAGTTGTCATCAAAAATTCTGATGCTGCAAGTACCATGCCAACTAGTACAATTTGACTCAGGCTTTCACTATTCATTGTTTGATTTCTTCCTACAGAGTATTAATTTGTATAGTCAAAAAATAGAAAAAAATAAAAATTTGAGGATAAAGTAGAAAAGAGTAGTGGCAAGGATAATTGTTGCTATAATTGAAGGAATAGTACTTAGAAGCAGAATGGTGATAGTGTCATATGTGTCAGAGAAAAAAATATTTACTTTAATCCTATCTTTATTATTTTACATCAGAAACACAAATTATTTTCATATGATGAAAGGCTAAGTCTAAATCCTGTTGTGTTTGGTATATCCTATTTTCAAAGTCCAGACTTAGTAGACTTCACTTTTTAAGTCCAGACTTGGGAACCAAAGTCCACAAACTTTAAAATCTAGACTTTGAAAATAGAGCATACCAAATACAATAGGATTTAGACTTAGTCTTTGATCACACAGTAATAACTTGTGTATCTGATATAAAATGATAAAGATAAGATTAAGGTAAATATTTTTTTCTCTAACACATATGATACTATCACTATTCCACTTCTAAGTACCATTGCTACAATTATAGGAAAGTAAGGTGGCTGTAGTGATAATATTTGAATTACTTAGATAGAATAGAAGAGAATTAATGGTCTATTTGTGGGGATGAAGAAAAAAATACCACTAGTAATCCAGGAATTATGAGGGTTTATGACCTTTACTTTCTTTGACTGGTTTTTCTATAGAAATCCTGACCCAAAATCTTAATCTAATTCTGAAAAGAAAATCCAGTCCAAGTATAAGTACTCAAGTAAAATGAATAAATAATTTATCAAGATAGCCTGCACAGAAATACTCAATTTGATGAGATAGTATGGTATTGTAATCTAACAGATAGTTTACAAATGTCTTTTTTCACAAGATAAATAAATGAATCTAGTAATCACCTAGGTGGCAAATCTGTGAAATCTCTCTTTGAGCTTATGGTTAAAATACATGTTGTATGTAGAATGACTTTAACAACAAATAATGGGTGATTTGATACCTATTATGATGCACCAGGTACTGAGCAATAGTAATGCATCAGGTCATAGTGCACAGTCCCTGGAGGAACTTGTTATTTACTATGGAGAATTAAAAAAAGGATTATAAAATACCCCAAAAAGGTATCCAGGGCACTGTATTTAGACCCCCATTGTAAAATATCACTCCACTTCTAATTTTTGGTAGATTAAATACAGTAATATCAAGTGGCTGTAAATTATATGTTATACGTGTCAGTAAGCAAAAGGGAATAATACTGTTTTGAAGTCAATAGAGGAGAAATTCTCAGGTAACATATAAGGAGTGTCCATCAAATAAAAACATATAGTATTAGGACCTATGATTAGCTTTGACTGCTGTTGGGCTATTGGGTCCAAGGGAATACTGGAGGTATTAGAGACTCTTTTTTCTATCTGTCTAATCATTCTCAGAATAGCCACCCAGGATCCTATCTGGTATAAAAAGATGAGAGTTTTCCATCCAATCATCTTGAATACTATCTCCTTTAAAGATTACCATAGGTAATAATTTAGACCTATCTATACAGATGGTCTCTATAATAGTAACTATTTCTCTTCCTCTATTAATAGTATGTAGAGTAGCATTATGCTGTCATAAATCTTTACCATAGATTACTCAGCAGGATTGTGTAAATCCCATAAGATAGCCAATCTCATCTAAGTTGTAAAGATTTTTTGGAATGATATCATATTGTACTATTGCAGCTTCCAACTACTTATATTAGCTATAATATTTATCAATTTATTTTTCTGAATATTATATAATATATAATTATATTCATTCAAAGAACTTCATAAATGTAAAATAATCCTACTATATATTTACTCGTACATGTTTAACTTGCTGGCTGCACTTTATGCCTAGTTAAGGATGTTAGTTTAAAAATGAATAATGCTAATTATACCCAATTGATTTGGCCTTTTCAGGATCCTTTTTACTATGCAAGTGCATGGCCACTTCTTTCATCAGAGGGATGCAAGGTGGAAGGTGGAAAGCAATAGCCTTACATTTCAAGATACCTTATCTTTATTCAGCTGTCTAAATTGTTCTTTTCTTCAAGTTTTTATGTCTTTTTATTGATAAACTATAAGAGATAATAAAGTACATACCAATTAACAAATGCTTCCTCTTCACCAAGGGTCAAGTATTGTTTTTGCTTATCGAACTCACTTGTAGGTATTTGGCCATGATCATGATGCCAAAGGGTAGATTTAGGGACTTTGTAATCTTGGGCTAGCTCTTAGTAGGTAGGGATATGGTTGTTTTTTTTCTGTTTCATGCATCACTCAAATTGATGAGTGCAAGTTTGATATGTTCTTCTGTCGTGAAATTGTGCCAATGGTGTGTGGTTGACATTTTGAGCAAAAGAATTGATTGAAAGACAAGTGATTTATTCCAGTTAAGATACTGATTAATGGTTTTAATCTAAATAGATTTCTACATGACGAAACCAACCCCGTTGGTTGAGATATCCAGAAAACCGGGTTTTGCTCTCTACCACAGTACTGGCAACCGGCTGTTTCGTGTCACCGTGTGTTTCGACTCACCGTGGCATACGTTAATACAGTACCGTACCGTACTCAGTACTTTATCGCAAAATCAAGAAAAAGGGCAAGTTATGTATCATATAGCCTTCGAAATAAGCCCGCGGAAACTTGGAAAAACCTCGCTGGCAGATCCAGATCTGCCGTTGGAAGAAAGGAAGGAAAGAAGGGGATCTGCACAGTAAGGTAAACCGAAGTCGGGGAGTGAAGCCGAGATCGATGATTACCGTACTCTACTAGTAATGTTGTGACGTTTGTAAAACGGGACTGCTATTGCATATCACCCAAATTCCGGCCAGAGCCTCAGAAATTTGGTGGTATGCAGTGAGCAGTCAGTTTTACAAACGTCACAACATTACGAGTACAGTATGGGTTTGATATATGCTCGGGTGTGTCTGTAAAAATCGGAAAACATAACCCCTATCTCCATAGAGATTTGTATAGGGGATCGACGATCGACAGACATCTAGTTTTCCGATTTTTACAGACACACCCGTGTACAGTACTCGTACAGTAAACACTTCCTTTCTTGCTTTGGCTGTGTTGGGCGGAACACCGTGTGGGTACGGTATGGCGGTAGAAGCGATAAATGTGTACCAGTCCTGGTTGGAGTAGTGCAACTGATCAAATGTCAAGAGCGCCAAGAGCACTGTTTTTTCCCTCCACCAAGTCTTCCAACTCTTCTTTTCAATAATTTCTCGTTACTTGGCTGTCCCATAAAATATTCTCTCTGGAGTTGATGTGCAAAAGAAATGGATTCAGTGGATTGTAAGCGGAATCCATTGACTAAATTTACATTGATTCCACTCACTATTAAGTCTGTATTCATAGAAATTGCACTCAGATATTTCACTGTTGCCATGCTGCACAACTTGCACTTTTACACCAAAATCAGTGCTGTCCAATTGTTAAATCAAGTGCGGAAAGCGGGTTTTATCTATTTAAAAAAAACCACTAGCTTCTAGTGCTTTGTCTGGCACACATGGTAGTGGTTTTTTCATAATGAATTCCAAGATTTTTGCGGAGTCATTTACATTCGTGTAGGTTCAGATCTTGGTATATACACATTCATCGCTTCTAACAATATTACCGTATGTCATAGTCTACTTTTTCGCCTGTCTGTCTGTCTGTCTGGGCAGTAGGTGATGCTATTTACGGATCTTAGTTCTAGCTCCAGTTTAGTAAAAGTCAATTTACTTTACATACCTTACTGTAAAAATAGCACACGGTATGATATGGTAGGAATGGTATGGAGATGAAGGAATTCTATGGTGTAGATGCCGTATTTTTTTCCAAGATATCGTACTATTGTATCATACCCCACTCATTCACTTGCTTACCAAGGGATCCTCTTATCTCCCCTCGAGGGGACAGAAAACGCTAACTTTGCCTTACTCAATACACCACCCGCCAAGACTACTACATACCAAAAAAAGATAAGCAAGAAATCTCCTTTCCACCTTTCACTTTCCCAACCCATCAAAGCCTCTCTCCATCTCCCTCTCCTCCTGGGAGATCATAACTGGCTCGTTGCATTATTTATTATGTCTTGCTTATTATTATTATTATTATTATTTACCCGCCGTCACCACCTTCACCATCAGCTTTGCTGCTGATAACACGAACCCAAACCAGCTTACCTTACCGTCTTACAGTACTTCCCTTCGCTTTCCGCTCTTTTTTTTAAATTTTTTTTCTTTTCAGCTCTTTCCTTTTTCATACATACTGTACGGCCCTCCACTGCTTACGGTACAGTACGGTACTTTCGTTTTTTTTCTTTTCTTCACTTCTCTCTTCCTTTTTTTCTTTCCTTCCCTCCTGCTATACGGTACGGTACTTGTCTAAATATACAATACATACGATACGAACCCCCTATCGCGAGGGAACCACCGGCCATTTGAGTTTGCTTTTCCGGTAAACCTTACACTCGCTTTTTTTAGGATAGGATAGGAGCAATTTACTTGCTCAATCGTTCGTTATGCCTGAAAAATGTGAGCCTTTTTTTTCCTTCCCTCTTTCTTTATTTTTTTTTCGTCCCTTTGGAATTGATTGCTGATTGATTGTAGACGGAGTGATACTTGACGCCGGCTCAAGCGGGACCCGTATTCATATCTACAACTGGGAGGATCCCGCGGAGACACGAAGGAAGGTGGAGAAGGATGAGCTGCAGAAACTACCCGAGATCAAGACAAAGAAGAAATGGACTAAGAAAATCAATCCCGGTTCGTTTGCCAGTTTGCTCCCTCGACACTTCGAATTCTAACCCGGTTATTTCAGGTATTTCGACGTTTGGCGAGCACCCGGAGCAGGTTGGGGAGGATCACCTGAAGGGTTTGTTCGAGCATGCGCTTAGCCAGATACCAAAGGATGCCATCGCCCATACGCCACTATTCCTGCTCGCTACAGCTGGAATGAGGTTGTTACCGGATTTGCAGCGGAAAACATTGCTAGACGAGATTTGCACGTACGCTCGTAGAACGACCCAGTTCCGCCTCCCCGATTGCGACCTTCATATTCAGGTCATCACTGGCGAGACGGAAGGGCTGTATGGTTGGATTTCGGCAAATTACCTGTTGGGTGGCTTTGACGACCCGGAAACGCACGCACACGGGAAGGGGCATCACACATACGGGTTTCTGGATATGGGAGGGGCTAGCGCGCAGATTGCTTTCGCACCGAATGCGACGGAAGCGGAGAAGCATGCTGATGATCTGGTGTTGCTGAAAATGAGGAATTTAGATGGCGATCCGGTGGATTATAAGGTGTTTGTTACTACCTGGCTGGGGTTCGGGGTAAACCAGGCAAGGAGTCGGTACGTCGATGCTTTGGTTGAGGCCAGTTCCGGTGATGGCGTCACCGAATTGCCGGACCCGTGTTTACCCAAGGGGTTAAAATCCACATTGAAGGGGAAGGAAATTGATGATGGTGACGTCCCTGATGAGAGGGTACATTTGATCGGAACTGGGAAATTTGAGGAATGTCTGAGTCAGACATATCCTTTGTTAGAGAAGGACCACTTGCCATGTAAGGAGGTTTCCTGTCTGCTTAAGGAGGGCCATGCACCGGCTATCGACTTTGATATCAATCACTTTGTTGGTGTATCCGAATATTGGCACACCACTCACGAGATTTTCGAGACCGAACATGACGCGAAAGCGTACGATTTTGCAACATACCAGCAGAGGGTAAAGGAATTTTGTAGTCAGGATTGGGGCACCATCGAAGAACTGGTGGAGAAGAAGAAATGGGGAAAGAAGGTTGATGAGGAAAAGGCCATGCAGACTTGTTTTAAGGCGAGTTGGCTAATTAATGTTCTCCACAATGGCATCGGCATCCCACGTGTCGGACTCGAGACCAGCGGCAGTTCAAACCACAATGGAACCGAGGAAGTTATTGAGGCTGCTAAATCGAAGGGATTCCTTGATCCCTTTCAGCCGGTTAATAAAATTGCCGATGTGGAGGTTTCATGGACGTTGGGAAAGATTGTTCTGTACGCAGCAAGTCAGATTCCTCCGCCTGGTGGTCAAGTGAATGCTGTTGGTTTTGGAAAGAATGTTATTGGCGACAATGGCCTTCCCAATGATTTCGAGTACGCTGCGTCTCAGAGAGCATCGCATCGCCCTGATAATTCAGGCATGCCAGGTGGTTCTGGAGGGTCGAATTTCAGTATGGAGGGGAGTGGTGATCAAGCCCACTGGCATGATTCACTCTGGAAAGAAGGGGACAAGACCCCTAGACGCATCCCCGGCCTCCTACTGTTCCTCATTATATTCTGTCTCGCCGGATTCCTCCTCATGGGCCGGGAGCGCAGAGGAAAGTTCTGGAGGGCCATCAAAGTCTCTGGCAAGCGTGGGAAGCGAAAGATCCTGGGTAGCCACGGCGGCATCACATACGAGAGGGTTATGGAAGAAGGGCACGACCAATTCACCGAATTTGAGCTCGGCAGTGTGTCTTCCTCATCTTCCGACGACGAGACTGGCGGATGGAGGGCTAAAGGATCTCTATATGATCCCCCGATTGGAGGAACGGGTGCCGATGCAGTTAGGTCTGGATTGGGCACCCGAGTTGGTAGTAGGGAGAGATTGCCAATGACCACGAGAAATGGGGATATCTCTCCACGAGGAGGTGCTAGCGCCCGGGCTCGAAGTCCAATGCCTCCGCGATAGCGTTTGTATTAGGCGTTTTGATTTTTTTTTGCTTTTGCTTTCTTTCTTTCTTTCTTTCTTGAAGTTTACTCCTCTTTTTTAGCCCTTTTATCATTAAGCTAATCCCTTTTCTTTCCCTTCTTTCTCTTGCCATTCTTTTCTTTTCTTTTACTCTCATCATAGGCTTTTAAGTTTTACTCTTCATTTTTAATATTTTATTTTTTTTGTTCGCTGGCGTTGTAGATGGAACGAGAAAACGGGGTGTATATATATTGTTATAGAGTTACGAACGAGCAAGAAGGAAAAGGAGAAAATAGCTTTTTTTTATCATATCGTATCAAGCATTTCCACCATCTCACCCATCCACCCGTAGTTGTTTGGAATTGAAAATACCCCCCCCAATCTAAACCCCCCTCCCTCCACATACTGAACCATTACCTTCCCCCCCAACGGTACCACAAACGCACCCTTCAATCCTCCCCACCCCTCTCCAAAAACCCGGGATCCAACTCAACCTTCTTCTCAAACTTGGCCCACCAATCCCTAAACGCCTTCAACGGCACCACCTCCTCCCCCCCCGCGCCACCCGCCGCCCCAGCGAAAGAACTCAAAAAGTTGAAGGCATCCCGAATAATCCGCCTAGCCAAGACCACCGTCTCCACCCTCTTCCCGCCCGTCCCTGCCGCCGCCGCCGGGATACCAGAAACCAACTCGGCCACCCTCCCCACCTCCTCGATGCTAACGCCCACCACCACCTCCCCCCCGCCGCCGCCGCCGGCATCACCGGCGGCGGGGGGGGACTGCAGTCCGCCGATGCGGAATATGGCGCTGGGCTTCTGCGCGGATATGGCGCCGAGGATGCGGAAGGGCTGGTTCGGGAATTGTATGTGCACGCTCGCCGCGTGCGTTTCCGGTAGGTGCGCTTCCGGGAGGAGGAAGACTACTATGTGGTTCACTGGGAGGGGGAGGGAGTGGATGAAGGTTGTTGGCGAGAGGGGGTGGAGGGTTTGGACTGTGGATGTGTGGTGGGGTTAGTTTGGGTTGAGGTAGGGAGATTTGGGGGGGGGGGGGGGGGTACCGGGTCGGCCGGGGCAGATTATTCCGAACATTGGGTGGTTGGGGGGGGGGGTTTGAGAATTTGGTGTTGGGGTGTGTGTGTGATGTTTTGGTCGGTTTTAATTGGGGGGTTTGTTTTCCCCCTTTTGGAGATGGTTGTTGGTGGTGGTGGTGGTGGTGGGTGGTCGTTATTCCGTGGGATGGTGAATTGCGTTTCGTAATTGAGGCTATGATATATATCGGCGGTGACAGTTAGCAGCGGGTCCCTTCCTTCTTCCACCGCCTTCTGGAAGGCGCAAGGTGCGTGGCGACGGAACATGGGGTGTCACTCGATCTGCGTTGAATTTGTTGAACGAAAGCATCATGGCACAGCGGAAAATGAGCACCCAAAGTTGTATTTGACACAGTTTAATTTTCCGCTGAATCTCGAAGATCGTGGAGCAAGTATAAAAGCTTGAATCAAATCAAATCAAACAAATCCAGCCAGGCTCAATCAATCTATCAACTGTAACAAAAAAAAAAACGCCCCCTCGTAATCCTCCCAGTAAATCCGTCCCCATGAGCAAATGAAAGAAAGACAAAAAAAGAAGCAACTTAACGTTAGTGTTATGGAAGGAAACGCTAACGAAACATGTCTCTTAAGCTAAAATCGCTTGGTTTTTTATATTTTAGTAATACGATGCGCAGCCCCCAGCTGCGGTGAAGCAATGGATGAATGAATGAAGAAAGAAAAAAAGCAGTAAAGAGATTTAGAACAGGAAAGAGAAAGAGAGGGGAAAAAAAAGAAAATGTATAGTAATACATATGATAAGAGTTTTAAAATTGCCTAAAACAGTGAAGCATGTGGTAGAGATAGAAGTAGGCAGGTCATTCGTTTGTAAAAAAAAAAACAGAATTTGTAAAAGTGAAATTTGGTAAGAAGGAAGAAAGAAAGGGGAAAGATATTTCACTTCCACCTTTACAAACTACCGTAAAATGAATCCACAGGTTCCGTCCTAAAAAAGCTTGCCACATCCGCTTCCATCTGTCTCGTGAGTGCCTCGTCGTCACTGGGCTGTTGATCCTCCTGGGGCGCGTAGTCATCTTCACTGGTCAAGTCCACCATTTCAGGGGGGGCCGCTGCAGTTACAGGTTGTTGCTGCTGCTGTACCGGGATTTGAACCGCAAATGCGGGTTGTGCGACCTGGTTATTCGTGGTAGGATCCTTCTCAAGAACGAAGCCTCTGGGAACGGCCTTTGTAAGGACCTCATCCCGTCTGGCATTCCTCAACCACCCACGGGTAGAAGCTTGTCCTGCGTTTCCCATCTCGTTCATCTGAGTTGCCAATTCGTCCCATTTCCCACTTTGCACGTCTTGCTGGAATTTATCGTGGCCTTTGAGTTCCGGTATGAGGATCGAGGACTCGTACCATCTTCCTTTGATGTCCTCCAGTGTTACTGAGTACCCATTCTGTATGCAGCGCCAGGTTCCCACTGTCGGGTTACTGGAGGCGTGAGAAGTAACTTGGTTCTTGACCTTGGTTTCGTTGATTAGCCTCACCGGGAGCCAGTGGGGAATTTGTGGAGGTGGCGAGGTAGACACTGGACAGGAAACGAATTCGTAGATATCACCCGTGATTGTGATATCCGTGTCGGAGGTTCTGATCTTGTTTGGTGGTTGTCTCCGGTGATCTTGAATGCTCACTACTACCATGATTTCGAGACCCGTTAGATTTGCTTGGGGTACAGCATGTCTTTTCAGCCTGACAATCTCCCCTATCCAGATCTTCTCGGCTCCATAGAAGACTCCAGCGTAGAAATTGGCATGGGGGTAGTCGATCTTATCGACTAGGCAGTAAGACGTATCGATATCCCTAGACTTTATAATGCTAGCATCAACTTCGAGGCCACGGACAGTGCGAAACTGTTCCCAGTTTATAGATTCAAAATCCATGATATTGCGCAGGGATGGTATTGTGATTTCAGGAGTACTCCAAGCAAGCCAAGGCCTTAATCCACTGAGTGTTATCCCAGGATAAGGTCTTGACATCTCAGCTTCTAATGGAGACTTTAAAACTTGGACAGTATAACCGGGCGACGATTGAGGGTCGGGTCGGGCTACAATAACACCCAAAGACCAAGCTTCTGTACAATGACACCAAACCAGCTCACCAGGGCGGAAAATGTTTTTCCCTAGAGCAGCATCAAGCCCACGTTCCACAGCGGTAAGTGAAGAAGACATATGGTGTGGAGGAAATGGTGCGGGAGTCGGGAGGGTAGGGGCAGGCGTAGAGCTGCTTGAGCGAGTGTTCACTGCTGTGGCCATCGATCGACGAGGAGCTGTGGGGGCAGCCGGGGCAGGGGCAGCTACAGCCAGAGCTGCATTCGAAGCAGTTCTCCTGGTGACTTTCGCCCTAGGAGATGCAGTTTGTACTATGGCAGCAGCTCGCTCTTTAGCGGCAGTGTTCCTCGTACTCATGGACAAGGTTTGAACAGGTGTGTCCACAACTGGCTCTACCGTAATCTCACTCTTCCCACAGCAAATCCTACACTCGCAATTATTGGGGTTCTTGGTTTGGTCGGAAGCCAGCCATAGAAAATGTTGTCTAAATTCCGTAATCGATCTGTAGCGTTTTCGAGGACCTTTAGGATGACCGTAGAGGTATGTGTCTGTACGCGCTTTTATCGACGAATTCTGCGTAAAGTTAGTCACAACCTGAAGATATTGCGCAAAAAGGGCCAAGGGTAGTAGAACTCACAGGTCCTGGTACTCTGACATGTTCGTAAAGTCGGTAACCAGCTGGTAGCTCAGCCAAAATAAATTTTTTCCCCTTGTTGAAGAGCTCCGGGTCTTTGGTTTCTATTAGCCACATCGCCAACTTCTGGAGCCAGTGAACCTCCTTAGGGCTATAGCGCTCCACAGGTCGAAAGTAGTCTTGATCGCCATTGGCCTCCGGTGTTGTATCTAGCATGTCATCTGTTGGACCATTTGAGCCGTCCTGCCATATTGTGGTACCGTCTGACCAGTGAAGAGATAGAACTAGGGGAGTTTCGTCGGGCAATAACATTTTTTGAATCTTGCTCAAAGGTCAATGCTACTTGAATTGGGGAGCGATTATAGATGGTGCGTTTCGTGATATAGTCCGTGAAGTAGTATTTCTGAAAGAGCGATGGTAACTGTCGTGATGGGTGTTGTGACCGGAAGTGATCGCGTAGTGAGGTGAGTATGGAGGTGGGGGACAGAGCAGCGAATACTTGCCAACGAGTTTAGCTGCTCAGTGAATGTAGACGAGAGACAAATGGCTAGGGATAGAAAAGTCCCGTAATTTGGTTTCGAAGAAAAGTGATCCTCCCCTCCACCTCTATTGAAATTCAAGTGGTGTTTTCCACCAAGTGTCAGTTGCTGGCTGCTGTTCCTCGAGCTGGTGATGAGTGAAACAAACTCGGTAGGCTTGTGTGCTAAGTTAGGCTCAAGATGTTGGCATAAGAGCCTCAAGTCCCAGAAAGGCCCGGAATGATCATTCAGACACATGCAAGCCTGCAAGGGGCACTAATTACCCGGCCTTTATTCTCCTTAGCTTAAGCATTAGTAAACAAAAAGAAATCTTGAAAGTCTGTCGACCTCGAGCGGCTCAACGAACAAGGGTACAAAATCAGCATTCGCCAAGACATATTATACGGCCGCCCGTTGTGGGAACAGGATGTGTAGTATCATAGGGGTCACAAGAGAACTGAATGGGTAATGGTTTTAATCTGGTGAATACTATACTATAACAGTTGAGGTGGGGAAAAAGACCGGAGGCAAAAAAAACAGAAAACCATGTTAGGGTTTAGGAACTCAGTTCTATAGTATCCGATGAACCAAAAAAGACTAGAGGAAAAAAACAGAAAACCATGTTAGGGTTTAGGAACTCAACTATATAACATCCGACAAACTGACAAACCGAAAAAGACTAGAGGCAAGAAAACAGAAAGGAAAAGTACAGTATCAGAAGGCAGACAACAAAAAAAAACTGGAAAAGAGATAAGAGTTGTTGGAATCATGAAATAAGTGAATACTGTAATTGGAATTGAATAGTAACAACAGTAGAGTAGATATATTGGGATGGCTGTAAGGAATTCCAGAGGTAAAGAAATTACATATAGGTACTACTAAAAATTAGACATTAGGATGGAATTTAGCCATTAGAATGTAATCTTAGTCTTGAGCAACCAGTAGTAAGTGAGTTAAGGTTTTATTGCCTGGCAGTAGTGGCCCACCACACTGCAAAAATGTTGTATACAGAGAAGTTTTTAGTATAGCACTGGCAATTAGTACTTCCAGTTGTTTTTCCTGTGTCAGTCTCTCCTTTGACAGGGTCTGTAAGTCACTTACTATTATTATTCAAAGTATTTCAGTTATACTATATAAAAACAAAAAAAAACACAGGCTACATCCTTGCAAGAAACAGTTCATATCCTATACAATAGTAAATCTTCCCCAACCTGTGTCCGATTTCATTCCTTTGTGTTGAAATAATTTACATTGATCACCACTTGCGGTGCCGTGTGGTTCGCACATGGACCATTACTTGTGGTATCTAGATTCCTTGAAAAACAGGATAAAAAATAAAAAGTGGCATCACCAAGATATGAATTAATTATTTGCCGTCCACTACAACGATATCATAACACTAGGGGTGTCAGTAAAAATTGGAAAACACAGCAGTACTTGTATTTAGAGATATTTGTATGGGATCAGCAGAAAGAGCTTTGAGACTTCTGTCCATTAATTACTCAAGTATTCTACTTTACTGTGTCATAGCGGACCCTGTTATCAAATACACTGCTATTATGCTAGTTCATACTTGCTGGACTGGCCCATCCACTATATCGATGGACTAGAATACCCAGGAAGAAAGATAACACGACACAAAGCAAATGATACTGATTGGAATAGTGTGAATAACTGAAAGTGACCCCGCCCCGAGCGTAAAACAAGAAAATTACAGTAGAAAATTATATGAACCAATCCCAAATGAAAACGACACCAGAAAACGCTACAGCTCCCCAAAATGCCGACCTAGCTATCGAGATCTTTTCTCCGGCCTTCTTCAGTTCTTTGTTTCCCCTTTGAACATTCTCGACAGTCGACATTGAATCGGCAACGAGATTGTCTATGTGTGCATTCTGGGTAGCAAGATTTGTCGCTAGCTGAGTTTGTAGAGAGGATATTTCGATAAGGGACTTCTCGGCCGACCTGAGATAGGGAAGGATCAGCCTTATATCTAACGGTGAAATGGTATTAACAATAGCTTACCTGACTTGATCCAGAGTATCTTCATAATGCTTCATTAAGTCTCCATTCTCTTTCTCAAAAAGCTGGAGCTGCTCTTCCGTAAGAATATTTTCTATGTTCTTCCGTTCTTCGTCCTCTAGCCAGACACTCCTCCCTGCCGAAGCAGCAGCAGCAGACTTAGAAGAGCTGGCTACTGGTAGACTTGTATGGTTCGGTGGTAGGAAGCCGGGCGGAGCTTTGTACAAGATACTCTTCCCTCTCTCAACTTGTCTCTGAAGCCGAATTTCCTGCTGTCCTCTCTGCAACTCACTGGCCTTTTCTAATCGTGTTTTTAGTAGCCATAGCACACCCTCTCTGTGAACGCTCAGTATCCTAAGTTTATCTTCCTCCTTTTCTCGTTCCTCCGTCTCGTCACGAAAAATACCACGTAAGCCTGAAGTGTAGCGTTTCCGAAGCAGCGCTTCCTCTGTTTGCACTCTGACCTTCTCGGTGCTTTCTAATCGGGATATGACGGTCAAAAGTTCCTGGATAACACCCTTAGTCTCTGCATCGATAGCATCGCGTTGAGCATCCGTCAGTGACGTTGACTGATTGTTACGAGCGAGTAACGAGGCAGAACTGGAGGTAGATACTCGGGAAGGGTTTGGCCGACCGGAGGTTGTAGAGAGATATGCTTGTCGGATGGAGAGAAGGTACTTTGTTAAAGATGATATGTGCGATTCCTGTAATTTTTGTGTTAGCTATCGAGACCTTTTTTTTTTTTTTGGCTACGTCAGGGGAAAGTGCGCCTCACAATTCGGAATGCCTCCTTGAGAAACTCATCTTTGGGTGGAGGGGGCTTCCGGTCAGGAGGGATCACAGCGACTGCTGGGTGGGTAGAAAGAAATTCGTTGAATATAGGAGTTACATTCGTCATGATTTTTTGCTGTTCATGGTAGTGGTAGTAGTAATGGCGGTGGAGGCAATTGTCGCCTGCTACCTTTCGTCGCCTAATAGGAACTTTTGGGATTGGTGTAAAGTTACTTGGGGGTCTCATACAAAATCCAGCAATTAAGCTGGAAACGCACCACCACAAAATATTAATCACTTTCCTGCAACCCCAAGTACTTCCGCGCAAACCACTCGCCAAAATAGAAAGTCTGTCCCCGACCTTTACCTACAGTACGCCGTGTTAACAGCTAAACAACACCATGCTTGAAAGAATTTTACTTATTTCTCATTACTTCCCAGTAGGACTAGAGATACTGGTTTTTAGAGATATTTGATTTATGAGAGGTACCGTAACTATCCACCGAATCTTATTGTTGAACCTGCTAAACGAGAGGAATTGCTGCGTTGCCACTGGAGGCTATACCTCTCGGGGACAGAATTTCCCACCTTGGGGAGCAGATTTCTGTAAGTTATGGTGCAATAGTAGGCCGACAATGCTACCCGAGCCTGAAATATAATCGCAAGCCAAGCCACATCTCCATCTAGCACCAGGGAAATGGCTCAGCCGTCGTTAACGTTATCACTATGACCTGACCAATCAAACTGTGAGTATCAATTCTTGACTAATTATCATTAAGGCTAAATCTCGAGTTTCGCCACACTTTTGTACAGAGGGCGGTAAAAGAAAAGATCGGACACGGAATTCGGGAACTCTGATTGGAGTTTTTCGGTGACTCAAGCCAATCGATATCCGTGCCTCAAACCCTCGTTTTCCGATTTTTTTCTACCGCTCGCTGTACTCAAGTTTATGACAGCGAGGATAACCATCGTTTTACCTACTGTACCGTACTTTTTCGATCCTTGAACTCCCTCTCCACTAACTTAATACGATAGCAGTCTATCCAGCAGCGAGAGGGCCCGGCACGAGTGACTACACATGCAAACATACCGGTATTTGCGGGTCCAACTTCGATGCAACTACCAGTCGTAACAGCACCAGAATACGGCGAAAAAAAGGAAAAAAAAGTTCAATTACCATATCAATACTCAACAAAGAAATTAGCTAACCTGCAAACATCACACTTTCCTGACGAGGCTCAAATATCCTCGCCGTTCGCATACCGGCACATACAAAAGTACTAAGCAACGCGTAACTTTATTCCCTTTAGCATTGTCTAGCTTTTTCCTCAGTTACCGGTATGCTAAAAGTACCCGCATTTTCTATGGGCCTATGGCTCCAGACAGTCACCCGAATGCAGCATTAATGCCCATGGTTTACTAAGCGCATTAGCACGCAGCTGCTGATAACCATATTATCTCAAGGTTAGATATTGTGAATGACTCATTATGAGCTTAAGCAAGAATATGGGGCTTCTGAGGATGATATGCTGTCTCTAAGTAACAAGTTGCTGTGGCCCAGATGCAAGAACAGCTTTGACCGCAAGTCGTAAGGCACAATGGATAATTCTACGTTGGCTTATTGTTTCTTATGGGTGGCTTGGAAAAATTGAATCTCGGACGTTTTGCGATAGCCGAGAGTATTACATTTTCACAATCTGAATAATTTCTTTAAAAATATTTTTGGTACAATACAGTAGGTAAGTTAGTGTTCTCTAGTTCAATAGCTTCAAGCTTGTGTTAGGGTACAAATGATATTCTTCCAGTGTCTGGGCTGGACCAATGGCTCTATTAGGATCCCAAAACATGGCTCTCTCTCATGGAATTGTGGTATAGATACGTGAGTAGTTCTGCTGCTTCGAAGGAACCTCGAAGTCTGGTTTCGATGCAGTTCTCCAGCAAGGCATACTCGGAGACTCGGGCATCGGCATGCTATGCCAAGCTAGAGACCAGGATCTGCACAGTAGAGCACTCGAGGATTACAGACTGCGGAAAGTGCCTCAATACGCAGCTACGGTGGTCCCAGTAACAGTTGGTTTTTTGGGTTTACCAGGTATTAGAGACTTTGCGGTGGACGCATCCAGAGTCTTTTTTGACTATCTGGGCATACGCATGCCAAGCCCCACAACATCCAGACAACGATTTGACTCCACAACAAGAACAATTTCGACAAATTTGACCTCTACGACTTCTATCCACAATAGAATTTTTAATATTGATTCTTTTTAACCCTTTTTTCTTAGCATCAGAACTAGAGAAGCAGAGGTGTATGATCTATCAAAATCATTGGATTTGAGTTCGAGCCTGGACGAACAGAGTGTTGGCAAATCAAGTCAACCATTCGTTTGGGAAAAATGTGAAGCTTGACAAGGCTGTTTTTTTTTTGGGCTCAACTACCGCAAGGTGAAAATCGCACCCAGCTCCAAATCCCCAGTTTCTTGGCACCTAGGGTGTCCGGATACATCCACCGCAAAGTCTCTATTATCCTCTGAGTCTTCGATGCAGTTGTCTTACTATACGACTAGTGAAGAGGCACTGATTGGATAATTTTCGGCCGCTTGGTGATGCAAGCTCCCTTGGCCTATCATTTTTAAGTTGGATAAATCACAGGGTTAGGAGCGTTTAGACCTTCGGCAAACTGTTCAGGCATGCTTTTCAAGTGACTTACAACAGTACCGGTACAGCGGTCGGCACAACCACACGATCAAAATTCTATAACAAGGTACTATTAATTAAAGTAATACTACTATCAGGGCTCCTAGAAATATGTACTGGCTGTATTCAAAAAAAAAATCAAACACATACTTCACATGCTATGTTGATATCAAATCAGAACTACAAGTCCTGAAAGTCCTGAAGATCCATTGTCTTACTACATTAAACCCTGCTCAACTGCATACAATCCCTACCGGCCGAAAGAACTAGCAAGAATATTTTTTTCCCTTCCCTTCCAACAAAACTAATGCGATGCTCTTACGTTACTTAGATATTATTGAAGCAAGCATGAGATATAAGAATGTTATCTAGGGAAACTAGCTCAACACTCATTTCCACAATTTATCGTACCGGCATGGTACCTACAAGGTGCCCACCCCTGTACTCGGCCGAATGACAAGGATTCGAGCGCTGCGCTGTACAGTCGCGACGAGGTAGTAACCGGACAAGACCAGAATTATTTTTGCTGTTATCGCAGATCGCACATAAGTAATTCTTGTCTTGTCCGATTACTATTATACCTTGCCGCGACTGTACGGGAGATGCAACGGTCGACGGAGAGGTGAGTCTGCGGTGCAACGGGAAGCCGTAACTGAGCGTGGGATAGGTGTATTTCTTCAGACATTCGATGTCATAGCTCATTCGCTTGGCTGTAGAATGTTCTATTGGGATTATTCGGCCGACTTGAGTATATAAATCCCGGTGATATCCTAAAAGATATGTACTCACCATCCAGTCGGCAAGTACATGTACAGCCAGCAAAGCCTTCAAAGCTTCAATATCAACATTCAAACATAGTGCTTCAAGGTTTACCTTTCCATACCTACTTTATACCCCTCCACTACCTCTCCAAACCGCAAAACTCAAAACTCAAAGTGTCTACCAAAGATCTCGGCTCATCAAATAACGCATTCGTCGAATACTTCAACAACGTCGCCACCAGGTACGAGAGTGATACCGGCGGGTGCACACGAGCAATCGGCCGCCACAGTCTCTCATTAGCACTCCCAACAATCGATGAGTCCTCAGTCATCCTCGACAACGCCTGCGGGCCCGGCCAACTCACAGACGAAATCATCTCGGCAGTCACCTACCCCATGAAAATCCACGCAGCCGACGCTTCCACTAAAATGATCGAACTGGTCCAAGACAAAATCGACAAGAACAATTACACGAACGTACAAGCGGCCGTCATGGATGGGAACAAACTCGATTTCCCGGACGAGTACTTCACGCACTCATTCACTATCCACGGGATCTTCTTCTTCCCGGACAATGGGGCCAAGGAACTGCGCAGAACCCTGAAGAAAGGTGGAAAGGCGTATGTGACTACTTGGTCGCACCAGGGCTTATTGCCCGTGTTCCGGGCTGTTCAGAAGTGTATTCGCCCGCATGATCCTCCATATTCAAACGAAATGTTTGAAACGTGGAATAAGGAGGAGACGCTCGTGAATTGTCTTGAGAAGGCCGGGTTCACGGATATCAAGATTGATAGGGGATTCAGGGCTTATATCCGACAGGACAATATCGAGGGGCTCATGAGGAGCTGGGATTTCATGAAGGGCGGTGTTATGCAAGGGTGGACGGATGAGGAGAAGGCGAGATGGGATGATACATGTAAGATGGTTTTGCAGTATACTGGCGAAGATGTTGGTGTCCATTACGACGATCAGGGAAGGCCAGGTATTCCTATGGATTCTTATGTAGCAATTGCAAGTTATTAGGCTTAGGAGTGCTTGGAGGATGGTTTGTGGTGGCTTCTGATGAGATAGCTAGGGTTAAAATTGGGTTCCTTTTATAGCACAGGTAGTTGGTCTCTTGTTAATATTGTGATATCATACCGCATTCATTTCACATGCAGCGATAATGGTATTGTTTAGTGATTAATATGACCAAGGTGCCAGTGCATGGCGTGCTGGTCATAGATGGTCACTCGTAAATCTTGTCCTACGTGAACTGATTCTGCACCCTGTGATAACGTCTGGAGTCCTATCCAAGCCCTATGCTTTCCAGCGGCGTATCACGCCATGCCGATTAATCACTTAGTAGAGTTTCTCTTAGAGACCCCGAGGACCTCTAAGGGGCACCCCCATCCGGTTTCGTATGCGGTGCCCAGGAGCCCAAGCCGGCAGTGCGGAAAGCGGATGCAGTAAACATCCTTAGCTTACCCCTACCCAAGGAACATTCATCTCGGCATGATGCCTTTCGTCATTGTAAGATTCAAAGGTTCAAAGGCAATATATGGGTATATAATACATTCAAAATCTCCAATTACCAGCATCAATCACAGGGCATAGGCTCTATATCATTCGAATATCCTCAAACATGTTTTCTAAAAAGACCATACGTCTCCTCATCCTCGAAACCGATATCCCCCTTCCACCAACCCATGCAGCGAGAGGTGGCTACGCTAGTATATTTCAAGAATTGTTCTCCAAAGTTGGTCCGGAACTGTCACCTCCAATTGACGTTGAAGTCACCCCATATTATGTCGTTGAAAACAACGAGCCGAGTTCCAAAGAAGACGGATCTCTTCCAGACATCTCCGAGGGGAAATACTGCGATTGTGTGCTCATCAGCGGAGCAAATAGGATGCCCATGGCGACCTCCCGTGGATTCTAAAGCTGGTCCGGTGGATCCAAAAAAAATCTTGGAAGCATAATTTCACACTAACAACTTGGCAAATTACGTAGATGCATGGCGAACCCACAATCACCTACGCTGGTCCGGGTCTGCTTCGGCCACCAAATAATTTCCCGCGCTCTCGGCGCTACTGTTTCTCCCAACCCGGAGAGCCGGGGACTCTCCCACACCAGAATTGAGTTAACTCGTGTCGGGAAACAACTTTTTGCAACAAACGAGAGCTTCATACATCTTCATCAGATGCATCAAGACCATGTGGGTAGCCCACCGAGCACTTTCACTGCGAATGGGCTCTTGGGGAAGGGTGATACAGTGCATATTTGTGGGGAGGGTGGGGGTTGCGCTACTCAGGGGTTGTACATTCCCACGGGGGCTTTCACTTCGCAAGGGCATTTGGGATATAGTGAAGACAGGGTGAGGAAGAATAGGGGTCCTCAAAGTAGGATGGCAATGGTAGTTCCTTGATTTAGCTGGGCTTGTGTCTGGCCAATCATGGTTAAAATTCTTGGTCAGGCTTTGAGCACCCCCTCAAAGGTAGTTGAGTAATTATCCTGGCCAAGTTAAAAAAATAAAATGGTGGTTATGGAGTATCCCACGACTTCCATATGACATAGTAACCACATCTATCTGAAAAAAAAAAAAACCAAACCAATAACAGCATAGATAATCAGAAACTTCCATTATCTAGGTCGACAGCATATTCCCCAACAAAGAGCTCTGTCAGTAGCAGCAGTGCTCAGAGTCAGATGGAAGCTCAGAGACTAACAGGTGCTGAGCCACTAGTCAGTGGACTAAAGCTACACCCATTTTCATCATTTAACAAGCAATATAAAATACCACTATTGCCAAAAACTCCAACTCAGGCCAGTACTAGCATAGTACCTACAACTATTTCTTACTCTCCTTCTTCTACCTCCTCTTCCTTGCTCTTTACTCAGTTGTTGAATCCTAGTCTAACTTCTAGCAATGCTTGAAGTTCTAGCCTACAACTTTATAGTCAGACTAGTTCAGAATTTACCCCTACAATATATGCTGGACTGAGTAGCCTGGTTAGTCCTCTTAATAAAATTCTCTCTTGCAATAAAACATTTTATAAGTTTCAAGTGTCATCAAATATAAAATTCATAATAATGATTATTTTAGACTCACATCTGGGACTAGCTAGATACTATTCAACCACATGAAGAAATCAAAGCCAGTGAGCAGAAATTGAGTTCTGATAAGGCTGACTCAAATTGGAAAATTGTCAGTATAATTAGGTCATCAATAGGGTTGCAGTTACAACAGACCACCTCATATCATTCAAAAGGTAGGAGGATTCTACTAATATATCTTAAGTCTGATCTCTATCATCAGCTACTAGGACCAGCTAACCCAACTATATACAAGGCTAATAGAGTAACAGACACTGTAGTTAGAATCTCTGAGAATCCTGATTTCCCACCAAACTTGATTATCCCAATAGTAAACATTAGAAAAAGAAAGAAGAGTAACTGTAGTGCAGAGAAAATAGAAGCCATTTTGACATATTTACAAGTTGATAAGAATTATAAGGATTTTAAGCTAAATGTGACTACACTTATGGAAAGACTTGCTACTAGGTCAATCTTTCAAAATATAAGAAGTGGTTGGCTTTAGAAGAGCAGTGGAAGATGATAAAAGAAAAGTATGATCAAGCAAATATTAAGATAAAAAAGTATTGGAGAAGGTGAGAAGTTAGAGGAGCAGTAGACAAGTATGTATAGAAGTAAGTAATTTTATGAATCTAAGTCCTTTAGAAGTTCTAGACTTGCTATACTAGTAGAAAGATGCTAACAGTTCTAAACCTGAGGGTATAGCCTGGTTGGACCAAGACTGTCTCTACTATCATGCGTGGATGAGATTTTGTAGAGGGATAAGTTATTTATGTCACTTGTGGTTTCTGAAAGTAGGAAGTAGGAGTCAAGGACATACTATCAAGGCTTCGAGATAGATAGTGGATACAGAAGTGATATTCTACAATTGGTAGACAAAAAAATCCTGAAAACAAGAGACTGAAGTTAGTGGAGGGGCTTGAGTTTGCTACTCTAAGAGCACTTACAGCAAAAAAGCCATCACTCACTGGTCTGCTATTACAAGGAATTCTAAGTCAGTACCTTGCTCACAAGAAGGAAGAGGTTAAGTATACTAAGAGGCAAGATGAGGTCAATTGAGAGTTACAGCAAGTGATAGAACAGAACTATTCAATAGAACAAATTGTTATGATTGGCTATAAGATCTCTCCTAGCTTATATCTCGCAACTGGCAATGACTTCTGTTTCCTTCTATTAGTTGGGGAAATACTTACCTCAACTTCTCTTTTCCTCAAGAGTTCTAATACTTTGCTGTCTTACACTACATCTTAGATATTGACTATTGCCAATACTAAGTCCTTATAGTGCCAACTAGTATTAGTTGTGTTCCTTCTTCGTAATAATTGTTCTTTGTAGATAGAGAGTATAAAGGTGTTTTATTTATAACTTATAAGATAGGAAATAACTTAGGTGATTGCATGAAGAACTAGCTATCAGGTCCTATTGACCTCCTTATATAGTTCTTCCAGCAACCTGCTTATAAATTAAATGAGTCACAACTGTGACTCATACACTCATATAACCTCATGACTATACTTGGTCATGCTCGAAAGTCTCATGACCTTAAAGGGGTCATGTGCAAAACCTCATGACTTGTATAAATGAAGTCATGCCTCTTAATTCTTATGACTCATATGTGTACATATGAGTCAACACTCAACATACCAATCAACTTCAAACATAAACAACTATGACTCACAACTGTGAGTCATGTGAGACCCTATGACTTGTATGTGAGTCATAGTATAAAACCATAACATCATATGACTCAACTGAATCATGTGCAAAACCTTTAACAAATAAAATATTATGACATATAATTGTATGTCATGTAAAACCATTACAAACCATGCCAGGTTTTGTAATACAAATGCAAAGACTTGCTCTACTGAAAGTACAAATTCATTTGCAATCAAAGAAGTTGGAATTTGAATTGAAGAAAATGCATAGTCAGTCATGTGAAGAAAAGTGAAAGTATTCTTTGAAGGACTTAGATTAAATGTAATTTCTGTATTTCTTGCATATTATTTTTTGACTTCTTTTTATTTTCTTCTACTTGAGAGTACTATATATTTGAAGGATACAATTTGATACAATTTAACTAGTGGGACAAATTATTTTATAACTTTATAAATTTTCAGACAATAGTCCAACAAGTCCTCTTGTAAAGAACTCTTTCCCATAGTTTGATAGTACAGTCTTCTTCATAACATATCCCTCTGCAGCTGCCTTACCTCCAACTCATGAATGCTTGCTTTCTTCAAGTCATTCTGCTCCTCACTATCAACACCCTATTCTGGATCATTCTTTTAGAGGAGAAAGTTATGTAGGACATAAGCAACCTCAAACTACTATACAACTACTTTATGAGATTTGATATCATGAATACAAATACTATTATTGGTAAGAGTAGGAAATCATACTTTAATTAAACTAAATGTAAGCTCTATTACTATTCACTATAAACTTAAGGTAGCATTGAAGAGTTTTGGTCCTTTTTGATGTAATCAAGGTTTTTTGAAAGGGGTAATCATATGGTCATTGTTATCATGAACCAACTAGTTAGAGTACTACTTGGAGAAACACTAAGCAAGAATAAATGTTTCACATGACTCATAGGTATATGAGTCATGATATTAGTTAGGTTGATCGGCAAGGCAGATTAGGATTTCACACTATGACTTGTAGTTAAGAGTCATAGGGTTTCATATTAACTGTGCACTTGCAAGTCATAGTTATTATTAGTTAGTTTGTTGTTTGAATGACTCATAGTTGTGAGTTATATGATGTATTTGAGAAATAACTCATAATTGTGAGTCATATGAGTTGTTTGATTGATTGGTTATGATATGACTCATTGTTATGAGTCATATAGGATTTTGTACTTATAACTTAGTGGAGTCATAAGGGTTTTTACATGACTCATGATTGTCAGTCATAATGGTTGAGGTTTGCGGGAAGGAAACTATATAAGGAGGGAGCTTCCCCTGAGTTGTCAGTTCCTCATGCAACTATCTAAGTTATTTCCTATCTATATACTTTATGAATAAAACACTTTTAAGTTATGCTCCTTCATTACCCAAGTACATTTGAAGACTTAAGACCTGTAGGCACTATTGAGCATTCTACACTTGGACTGGGGAAGCAGTCAGCATGTAATAGAACATATATTCTAAGGAGTATAAGAATCAATAAGACTAGAACTATATCATCACCTGTTGTGTGATATAGATAGTCAAGAGTTAACAATTGTAAATATATGTAGAGTCACTAATAAGGTACTCATAGGGTTTGAAGAATTACTGTAGATGGGTGGCAAGATGGCTTTTTCCAAAAACAAGAGAACTATGAACTGGCAATATATTACCAACTCAAGTGTAGGTAATTTCTGTCTTGTCTGTACAGACTACCATTGCATTTATAGCATATGAACTTTTTCATTTCTAATAAAAGTACTAGTTATATACTAGTGCATACTACAGAACCAGAAAAGTACCATCAATAAAGCTGATACAGTCCTAAAATACATAGTTTGACCTATCTACTACTTGTTTCTTTATTTGATCAGCTCTAGCTAATATAGGTTATTGAATAGTATATTCTCCCTACAAGTCAAAAATTGCCTGAAGTACTCTGTTGCCAAAAAGCAATACTGTCACCTCTTCCAATCCTAAAATGATGCCAAGCTGAACAGGTGACCCTCCTCCTTCAGCTCTAC
The DNA here is from genome assembly GCA_003788595.2 of Choiromyces venosus 120613-1. Lineage (NCBI taxonomy): Eukaryota > Fungi > Ascomycota > Pezizomycetes > Pezizales > Tuberaceae > Choiromyces > Choiromyces venosus. Next base: position 731,607 of record ML120351.1, read on the forward strand.
TAAGCCTATAAAGAAAAATATGAAAAAAGCTGATACAAAACTGGATATCATTCATTCCTTGATTGATTATAGAATATAGGATAAGCTTCTATCCCAGTAAGCTCAAAAAAATGACTGGGATCCAGTTAGAAAAGGCTTTGAAATTTACAGAGATTACTAATACTATCAAACTATGGATAGAGGCCAAGATCCCTTCTCCCTCTTTGATCTGCCAAATACTATTTATTTTCAACCAGCTCTCTGATCTGAGAAAATAGTTCTCATATTAGTTTCTGGATTTTCATGGAGAAGTCTCTCAATCTTGAGGATGTACACCTGGAATTCTTTCAACTAATTCTAACTTTAGTTTGGAGTCTGGGAGATCTATCAATTCTTTATTCTCATCCAGGCCAGGTCAACGTTCTCATTACTTATCCCTGGATCATCTTGGGATAGGAATTTAACTCAGTTACAGAGTTTTGAAAAACTATTTAGAGGATGTTTGCCAAAAATCTCATTGAATTAAGTTTCCACATGGATATAATTATCAAGTGACTACTCAAGTTGAGCTTTTGTAATAGGAGGAAAATAGGAGGAGTGGGGGTTCCAAAGGTTATTGATGATTGATTGGAGAATCTTCCCTTCCTTTTATCTTCTATCCTAGTTTACCCTTGAGGAGCCTCAAAGCTCAATACTTGTCCTATTTACCTGTCTTCTAACTAAACCTAAGATGATAGTTAAGCCTTATACAATTTATATCACTACATCTATCTGCCCCTCAAAAAAAGCTTTCTTTGTCCTGGAAAGGTTTTTTTTTTTTTTTTTTTTTTAATCACAGGCCACCAAATACAACTTAGGTTATGATTTTCTCAACTACTCTTCTATGTCTATCTTTTGTTCCATGACTCCTCTTTAAAACAATAAAGATTTCCCCTTCCTCTTCCTCTCATGAAACTATAAAACTCTTCCCATTATCATGTTCTGCTAATATAGTCCCTTGAAGAATATTTAATATCCACTGTTTTCATTTCCTTCTACTCTGACAAAGTTTGTAACTTGTATTAATTTTATCCTGATTAAGTGCTTCAAACTCTGCCAGAGAATCATCAGCATGAGTTAAGTTTTCTAATAGTTTCTAAGTGTGTTCTGCCTCTCCAACCTACTTCACCTCATACTCTAATCATCCTTTCCGTTCAGCATTTTACCACTTTGATAATATTCTCTCCACTTCAAACATGGCATCTGCATCCAGAAAACCATGATTCCGTTTTATCCAAAGTGGTAGAGGTCTATCCTGAGGCCAAGAGTGATCAACAGTAGACTTCTTCAACTTATCAACTTTGACAGTTTATGAGAGCTTCTAATGCTTCGGGAAATCTGCTATTTCAAAGGCATTTTCCCCTCTAGCCTTTCCTAGTTCAAACTCTCCCATATACTGATGCTGTAATGCTTTGCGATGAGTATTATTTAGTTTACCTGCAGTCATACCATCATTGACATATGTAACAGGTAGATTATGTATTGAGATATAAACCTTATCCCCTTCCTGAAAGGTATGTGGCTGATGATGTTTATTGGTATCTAAGACTGATTGCTCATGAGCTTGAAATAGGTTTTGTCTTATCTCTACAAGAATATCATGCATTCTCTCAGCAAAGCTTTAGCCTGACCTAACTACATTTGCTTCTGTTTCTCTCTTCCTATTTCTTTTTGTTGCAACCAATTTATTCTCTCATGTAGCAGCAATAGTATCTAGTGGCATTCAAGGAACATCAGCAAAAATATTATCTTGTGCCCAGTGCGTCCTGTGCGTCTGACGCACAGGGTGCCCATAATGATAACCGTTAACCAGGACGTACTGTCGAGCCAATGTTGCGTCCTGACGTCGAGTCGTGCGCCTAGTGCATCCTGACGGTATCCGGGCACGGACCCCTACGCCAGGTGCACCCTGACAATGTCTGATTCTGCGCTCTTGCATCCTAACAATGTCTGATCCTCAGGTGTTGCATCCTAACAATGTTTGATTCTCGGGTGTTGCATCGTAACACCATCTGATCCTAGCCTGTTGCATCTGGACGCTACTTGATCCTAAGCTCTTACATTGTGGCGACACCTAATTCTGGCGTCTTCCACCCTGACATCACATCCTCGCCTGTATGCATCGGGATTCCACGATACTCACGATGCATGCCCTGGCACCGCCTATCATCAGGCTTTTCCATCCAGATTCTTTCTAAGTGACGCTCCTCTCATCTGGATCCCCCCTGCATACACGATGCGCCCAGATTTCACCTCGACCGCGACACCTCATCTTGATGCTACTACTTCATGTCTGGATCTCCTCAGGATGCCTTCCGAAGTGTGGTGAATTACCCCTGACACCGTCTGCACGTTGTGCCCGGTATTGCCCAATCTTCCCAACTCCCTCCTGATATCCGATATACTATATTGTGATTGCCCTGACACCCTCCGGATGGCTGCTTTTCATAGATTCTACAGTGAATATCGCCCTGATTATTCCTTTGCACTACGTCCTTTGGTTTCTATTGTAGTCTCGTCATAGTAGGCTAAATCAAATCTATTACACATAATCTTTACATGTTCTTAATTCCCCTTAATCACCCTCGGTGATGGTCCCACCCCCCCACTCATCATCATCCGGCTTACAATGACATCCCCGCTGGTACTGCTTGCGCTTCCTGAGAATCCCCAAGGCTCAACGAGACCCCCCGAGATAGAGAAGGGATCCCCGCTGGTGCTGCTTGCGCTTTCTGAGAATCCCCAAGGCTCAACGAGACCCCCCGAGATAGAGAAGGGATCCCCGCTAGTGCTGCCTCCGCTTCCTGAGAATCATCTGGACTCAGAGGACCTGAACCTTGTAACTGAAGCTCCCAGGCTACAGACGTCTGGCTCAAGTCACACCAGCTGTCAGTTTCAGGTGACGGATTCCGACGTTCCTGATGTCCCACTAGGTCCAAGTTCCGGTGATTAGTGTGTCACGGTACAGGCTGTGTAGAAGTGTGGTTGGATATCTGACTCTTGAGCTCAGCGCTTACGGCTTCCCAATCGTCGTCGTATCCTTCACGGCGGTCCCGCTGCACCCCGTGAACTTGCGCAACCCTCTTATTGATTGTTGCTCGAATATTTTCGACAATCATATCCTGGATCCTCTGTGGGCACTTACCCCAAGTTTCTTTTTGCCGGTCAAAAAGGTCTTGAATGTTTGGTAACAGGTTAGCCACCCTGGTCACGAATGCACAGTTGGATGATTCGGAGACTCACCCTCGGCTCCCTCAGGCTTGAAGTCCCTGGGCTCCTGATATATCCCCGTTTGCCATGCATGCAGTGTATGGCAGATTATGGTGTACGTCAAGCAGATCATAGTGCCATTGATGCGCGCAAGAAACCCGGGATCCACAATACCTTGCATCTTCTTCCCTGCAAAGTACTTACGGAAAATCGCCTCAGGAATCTGGGGCACAAGGAATCGTAATGTCAGGCCCTGGGTTACGTCCAATTACAGTCAGTAGTGGTCACTATATATGGTAGGCGTCTGGTGGAGACAAACATTGTACCCTCTCAGGTCACACATAAACCTGTCCCGTTCCAGCAGATAATCGACTCTGCGCGCCATAGCTGTGGGATCGTCCGGCATACTGTATAACTCCACAATCTCTTTCTTCACCTCATGTACAAACTGGGATCGTACCCCAGAGTGTTTTTGGCGTATCTTTCTAGGTTAGTATTGCATTCTGCATTGCATCATATCTGCCTGAGTCTACTTACCAAACTTATGCACTGCTCTGAGGGTTGGATGTTTTCGGCATCTGCAATATTAGCAAGCACGGCATCCCAAACTTTGTGCACCTGGGCCGTCAGAGCAACAACATTCAGGAGTGGGTGCTCAAACAGGGTGTACCATAGAATCAGAGTCTTCGCATCATCTAATATGGCCCTTTCCGCACCTATCACTAGATTTCACCGAGAGTGAGGAGCTGGACTAGAGATCAGGGTACCAGATGTAGGACCACGCAGGCTACCCAGTGGGGATGATAACCCTGCATCACTCGATGATGGGAACATTGAAGGACTGTAGGCTCTCCGCTGAATTATGCATCCAAGATCCGTGGTCGTACGCCGAGCAGGACCTATCTCGTGAGACCCTGATGTGGTCGAAATGCGTATAGTTCTTGCCTGATTGTCTCCCTTTCTGTTAGCTACTTGTGAGCCATGATCACGTCTTGATCCGGGGCCATCTGCAATATCGATGCCTTCTCCATCAGGTTCGGTGTCTGATTCTGTTTCGTCTGGTCCGTGTGAGATTTGGTACTCATCACTACTATCATCCGATAGATGCACTGTTTGGGTATTTGGTTGATCATTGGGTTTGGTTTCGGGTTCTGCATGCGCTGTGGTCAGCATTGTGCCCTTCCGTTGGCGCTTCGGTGCTCTTCCTAGTAGGCTTGCAATCGGGGGTGGAGAAGAATCCCGAGTTGAGGACGCGTCTTGAGATTCATTTTGACGTGTTCTGGATCTCCCTTTTCCAGATCCCACGGTACTGGGTTGCACGTCGTGTCTACCTCTGTATAGATTGCTGACTCGGGGCGCTGGCTGACTGTGTGTATTGGCCTGTTGCTTATTCATGGTGTAATAGGGTAGTTAGAGTAAGGTAAGTTAGGATTCAGGCCGAAGTAAAATTGTAGGTATCTCAAGCACAGTTTGGTCAAGATGAGAAGTTTGTATAGTGTTCTTGTGTTGTATACGACGTGTCAGCTCTTATACACGGGGCTCCCCAGGGGGGGAGGGGGCGCGCAGGATCACTGACTATCACTTGTTATTGAAGCAAAAGATTTACCTCCAAAATGGCGTTTTCAGAGTGTTCAACATTATGTTCGTAATAATCTAAGCATTCTCAACTACAATTGGACTCAAGACTCCAGCATGAAAAAATTAGATGAAATGAGGGTGTTGTTAGGGTGGGTGGCTTAATAAAATCTAGCCACGAATGGTATTGTTTACCGACACTATTGGCACTACGGTATTCTCGTGTTTCCTAACTAGCACTAGAAGTGTCTGAAATGGTCTCCTGGTGTCGAGTCAATACAGCTTGAACACCTGAGAGGCTGAATTCATGCAATATAACCTACTCGCGCATGGATGTTAGTGATGAGAAGGAGAGGGGTTGTAGCCCGGCCGTTTCTGACCAACTTCAAACCTCGGTCCGTCTCATCACTAACCTCAATACCCTAGTAGATAATCGACATACCATGAGCTGACTCTAGGCCAGTTAACAATAGACAATACGAGACATGCCAAATCAAGAAAACACCAGATGCTAAAGTAAGGGGGCATGGAGCTATCACTATTATGACATACCAGGCACTTGAGATCAAAATGGCTAGCAATATGAGATGCCAAAGCAAGGGCATCCCATGGTATCTTTACTATCATATAGAGGCACTCAACATCACAAAAGATCCTGAATTAGTTAGCAAATTTTTAAATTTTTTTTTTAGACTAAGAGATAAAGCTCCCTATCTAAAAACTACCTAACAAAAAGCTACTTAGCAAAAAAAAAAAGAAATGCTACGAAAAAAAAGTGCTACGAAAGGATTATTTACGGGGACCCTGGCGTCTTGTTCCTCACCGGGGTGCAGGGGGGGTCTCCAGGGCCAGAGGAATTGGGTCCAGGGTAGGGGGGTGAGAGGGAGCCTGCGGGGGGGCCCAGCGCCATCGGGGGGCTCTGCGCAAAGAGGGGGCTCGGTGCACAGGGGGGGGCGTCGGGGTCTGGACAACTGGTGGAGCTGGGGAGGAGGCAGCAGGGGGAGAGCTGACAACAGCGCCAGGAGTCGTAAGGAACTCAGCCATCCAAGGCTGCTGTCGGACAAGATCAAGTAACCTTTTGTGCATGTCTTGCTCCGACAGGCCAGGAGGCTCGCCGGCAGCGACAAGGGGGGAGTCCGAGCTCGAGGGACCCGGTTCCTCATCCATTTCTTCGTCCTCATCCTATGTGTTTGTGATTAGCTAAGATGGTAACTAAAATATGGTTAGGGTTAGAAACTTACATCTTCGATCACAATGGCGTGTTCGCCAGGATCTTGCCCCGCCTCCTCCTCCTCTGCCTCCTCCTCCTCCTCCACCCCCTCCACTGCCACCTCCTCCTCCTCCACATCCTTCACTTTCTCCTCTTG
>ML120351.1:743131-913023 GCA_003788595.2 Choiromyces venosus 120613-1
CAAAATCCTGGCGAACACGCCATTGTGATCGAAGATGTAAGTTTCTAACCCTAACCATATTTTAGTTACCATCTTAGCTAATCACAAACACATAGGACGAGGATTTAGAAATGGATGAGGAACCGGGTCCCTTGAGCCCGGACTCCCCCCCCGTCGCTGCTGGCGAGCCTCCTGGCCTGTCGGAGCAAGACAAGCACAAAAGGTTGCTTGATCTTGTCCGACAGCAGCCTTAGATGGCTGAGTTCCTTACAACTCCCGGAGCTGTTGTCAGCTCTCCCCCTGCTGCCTCCTCTCTGGCTCCACTAGTTGTCCGGACCCCGACACCCCCCCCTGTGTACCGAGTCCCCTCTTTGCGCAGAGCCCCCCGATGGCGCTGGGCCGCCCCGCAGGCTGCCTCTTGCCCCCCTACCCCGGACCCAATTCCTCTGGCCCTGGAGACCCCCTCTGTGTCCCGGCGAGGAACAAGACGCCGGGGTCCCCGTAAATAATCCTTTTGAGGAACAAGATGCCGGGGTCCCCGTAAATAATCCTTCTTTTTTTTTTTTGCTAAGTAGCTTTTTGTTAGGTAGTTTTTAGATAGGGAGCTTTATCTCTTAGTCTAAAAAAAAAGATTTAAAAATTTGCTAACTAATTCGGGATCTTTTGTGCTGTTGAGAGCCTCTATATGATAGCAAAGATACCGTAGGATGCCCTTGCTTTGGCGTCTCATATCGCTAGCCATTTTGATCTCGAGTGCCTGGTATGTCATAATAGTGATAGCTCCATACCCCCTTACTTTGGCGTCTGGTGTTTTCTTGATTTGGCACGTCTCATATTGTCTATCGTTAACTGGCCTAGAGTCAGCTCATGGTATGTCGATTATCTACTAGGGTATTGAGGTTAGTGATGAGACGGACCAGGGTTTGAAGTTGGTCAGAAACAGCCGGGCTACAACCCCTGTCCTTCTCATCACTAACATCCATGCGCGAGTAGGTTATATTGCATGAATTCAGCCTCTCGGGTGTTCAAGCTGTGTTGACTCGACACCAGGAGACGATTTCAGACACTTCTCGTGCTAGTTAGGAAATGCGAGAATACCGTAGTGCCAATAGTGTCAGTAAACAATACCGTTTGTGGCTAGATTTTATTAAGATACCCACCCTAACAACACCCTCATTTTGTCTAATTTTTTCATGCCGGAGTCTTGAGGCCAATCATAGTTGAGAATGCTTAGATTATTATGAACATAATGTTGAACACTCTGAAAATGCCATTTTGCAGGAAAACCTTTTGCTTCAATAACAAGTGATAGTCAGTGATCCTACAACCCCCCCGGAGCCCTGTGTATTAGACTTGACGTGTCATATACAACACGAGAAAACTATACAAACTTCTCATCTTCACCGAACTGTTGATGCGATACCAAAAGGCAGCGGTAACATATTTCTACCTTACTGACACCTCGTGGCGTCGCGACTGCAGGACGTCCCATGGGATCACGGTTGCGACAGCATAACATCACATGGCACCACGGTCACGATAGCATGACATCCTATAGCGTCACGGTTGCGACACCAGTACTTGTACCCCGATCCTTGCACCTTCTCCTTTGTACCTTCACATTCTCTTCTACGGGTCTCCCCACTCCAGCCACGTCCTCCCACTGCCAAACCATTCCATCAAGTCGTTCCAATTTCTACATGCACCAGCCTCTTGGGATAACCTCTGTGAACCTTATTTCTGACCAACCACTCAGGGGCAGCAGAGGGAGAAAATTACAAACCAGTGTACATCTCTCTATATAGGGCTTCACGGCTGGTATACCTTTGGGACCGTGGTGCGAGATTTCTCAGGTTGTGAGAATTGGTATTGTGATTTGTTTACATCTGTTTGTGGAGCCTCTCCTCTGTGCAGATACTCACGATACTAGAACTGACCGTATTCCCAACAGACCACCTTGTGCTCCACGATTCTAAATGCACCATATCATGCTACATCTTTCTTAACTCCCCCGGCATCGTACCAATAATGGTACACTGGGAAACCTTATGCGTCCCCCCTACCACCAAACACTCACCGGTATAAGACAAAGGCGTAGGAGCAAGGAGCCAGTAACAATTGATACTACGCTTTATCCTACGGTGAAGTCCCATGTCGATGGGGGGGCTGCCTCGATGAAGCTCTCTCAGCCCAAGGGCAAGCAACCAAGGCTCAGGCCAAGGACCGATAGCGAAATGGAAGGCTGGTTTGATAAGGGAATATCCCTGACCCGGGAGGACCAGGCAGCCTGTGAGGAGGCAAAGGAGAGGGGTGAGAAGGTGTTCCGCATTATTCAGCGCAAGCAAGGTATGCAATAGCAGTCGTGTAGTACATGTCATGGAACACTCAAATAACACATTCTTAGGAAACATTATCGAAGTGTTCCTCAATATAGATATCGAGACACACAATTCCCGTCCACACCTGACCGGCCTGCAAGCGCTATCCCTGGACCAATGCGATGCAATCAGTGCCTCATATCTGCAAGTCAATGTTGGCGCAGGCGAGCTGTATGTGGCCCTCGATCGCAACTATCGCCACCTTCTTGTTGTATTTGCCAATCCAGCCTCCGTTATCTATGGTGAGGAGGTTGGGGCAAGGATCGTGAAGCAGGCTACAGACAACATTACTAAGTACTGTGAGATTCAGCCTCCGAGGCTTCCATGCAGCATAAGGCACAATCATACTGAGGATTGGCTCCTGCAAAATCCACGACACTATGCCTATCCGAACTTGCGCTGTGGGGTGTTCCATTGGGGCATTTGGGTGCAACAGGGACATGAGGACCTAGGACCTGTTTTGACTAAGGATACCAATGACGTCGGTTCAAATACACACGGAGACCTACAAGCACTCCTTGCCTCATTCCAGAATATTATGCAGCTTAAGCAGTTGCTTCTCGGGGCTATTGACAGGCCACAACGTAACACAGTGCAGTCCACTATTGAGCTATTACCCCATCACTTCCGGAATCTCTGGACCAATTATGACAACAAGTGATTTTCCCTACATGCGTGCCTCATCAACGTCGTAACAGAGCTGCACCTGGACCAGGGTGACCTTGACTGGACGATGAGTGTGCCATTGGAACAGTTTGAAGGGGCCGGGTTTTGCGTTTTCGATTTGGAACAATACTTTCACTTTCCCGTGGGTTCGATGGCAGGCATCCACGGTCGCAACCTAATCCACTTTACAAGGCTCTGGACTGGTTCCCAACTCTGCTTGGTTTCGACTATGCATGGGTCCCTGCTGCGGCATGTTTTCGAGAGTCAGACAGAGGCAGGTGCCGGTAGGGGGCAGATGTGCAAGCAGAAGCATGATTGTGTGAATGGCACTGCTCTCCCTGATCTCCAGAACGAGGGTTCTGATTCTGAATCGTTTCTGAGAAATTAACTTACCTTATTTGTATGATGCCAGTGGGATGTATCTGCCCTCTGTTGTGTTGGATTACCCCGGAGGGCATGTGGCTGTACGGATATGTGGATATGTAGATTTGTGGTAGATCAGAATAAAAAAGATAATATAAGAACAATTGATAATGTAGCCAGGAACAACATTCCTAAGCCTACCATGATGTGTAACTAATATTCGTGAAATAAGCTTCTAATTTGCACAAGTGTCGTGATATGAAGTGACGTTGCGTGATGGCCCATGAAGGGGAAGTAGCTTGTGTTACAACAGAGAGGATGAGGTGATCTGATAAGATGGGGTGATACAAGGCATCAAGCTACAAGTGCTAAGCCTGTTTGGATACTAGTTTCAGTTCACCATGTGCAAACCCCTTGACCCAGTGTTCCAATGACATGCGTCAAGATCAACACTATACAGTACTCCTGCACGTCATAATATATAGAGGACCCCCGAGATTGACTAGGTAGACTTTCACCATGGTTGTCAAATGTCCATTTTGTCGCTGAAGATATGTGCAGGCAGGCGCATACGAGAAACACCTACGAACTGCACATGCAAATCTGGACATCGTACTTGCCTCTACCATACGACATGCACCTTCCGTGAGTACTATTATTGAAACGGAAACAGACCTATTCCTCGACCCAGAGGTAAATTACGAGAACGAACAGGCCGATTCAGACTATGAATCTAATGCAGACCCCGCTGGATGCGACACCAATGCATTGAATGATGACATCTCGCACGAGTCTGATGCTGAAGTACTCAACCACAATACCTCAGTGATGGCCAGCAGACAAGCACATTACCAAGGCGCCGGGGAAGTGATTGGAGACGTGAGTGGGTTTGAGGATGAACACCGTACTCTGTGCCAGGATCCATGGGCCCCGTTTGCCAATGCTCACGATTTCAAACTTCCATCTTGGTTCATTTAGAGCAAGGTCTTGAAGTCTCGAATCAATGAATTCTTTTCCAGCGGTCTGGGTAGTTCTGCTTCAGTCAGCTATAGTTCAATGCACACGCTGGAGAATCATCTCCGATTATTGGACCCCTACAGTGCTTATCTACAATGGTTCGAAGGTGAAGTTGACGATGGCAAGAGAATGCAGCATTTCTTCTATCGGAATGTCCTTGACTGTGTCAGATACCTTCTTCGGCAGATAGCATACAGGGATGACTTGGTCTACGCGCCGTGGCATGAATATGACTAGAATGGACATAGGATATATGCCGAAATGCATATGGCGAACTGGTGGTGGGACGTCCAAGTACTGTACATCCTGCTTTGCAACCTCCTTCATCAGGGCATTGGCTAACCATTTATAGGATACACTTCTATGTGGTGCAACTCTAGTTCCAATAATTGGAATGTCCGATCAGACGCATCTTACCAACTTCTCGGGTGACAAGAAAGTGTGGCCGGTCTATATTATGACCAGAAATCTCCTATTGACTAGGTGTAACAGACCTGGATCAATGGCGGTTCTCCTTCTTGCACTATTGCCCATCATGCCCAAGTTCCCAAAGTCCTCTTCAGCAGACAACCTGCAGAGACAAATCAATGCCGACACACTACAAGGCGTATTTGAACTCATACTGTCACCCTTGCAAGATGTGGCACTTGACGGTGTCTCAATTGACTGTGCGGACAGGAAGGTCCGGCAGTGCTTCCCTATCTTGTCCACATGGGTTGCGGGCCATATGGAAAACGTTGCACTACACGGAGTAAAATCTAACGCCTGTCCGAAATATGAGGTGCCTCCTGATGCATTAGGAACCGATGCACAGGAGACGTATCAGACGCGAGATTATGCCACATACGAACGTTGCGAACAAGAAAATGAGCATCGGTCAACAGACTCTGGGTTGGGAGACATGAATGCCATGTTTGATGCACTTGGTATCAAGATAGGATGAATGTTTTTCATGGGCTTCAACGGGTTTCAGCACCCGATCTGCACAAGCCGGATTTGCTCCACACAGTTTATTTGGGACTATTCAAGCATATGATGGACTGGGTTCAGGGATTCCTCAAGAAACATGCACGACAGCAGGCTTTTGACGATGCCTGGAAGGCTTTACCACCATACCCGGGATTCTTTGCGCCCAAAAAAGCATACTGCGAGGTTATGCAGTGGCAAGGAAAGGAGATAAGGAACCTGGAGCGTTGTCTTTTGGGAGTTCTCGCCGTGGCATTGAGGCACCCTGAGAGTACGCAAGTATTACCATTCAAACGTGCACTCACCTGCATCAGGTCATTGCTCGATTTCACTTTGATGACCCAATATAGAAGCCATATACCTGAGACCTTGGATTATATGGAACAATATCTGAATTGGTTTCATGATATGAAAGATATCTTCTTGGAGTTTCGAATATCGAAGAGGATACGGGCAAAGGTTGACGAGCAGCAAAGGGAGCTACAACATCAGAGAACACGGGTAAACCAATGTGTTGCGAAATCCAACCGGCGTCGGGTACGGGAGCAGGATCGTGAAGAAGAGATCGACCAACGTATGGAACTAATCCATATGGAATCTCATTTCAACTTCATTAAGATGCATCTACAAAGTCATTTTCACGGTCACATATACCAGCTTGGCAACATCCAAATGTATTCTATGGAGTTTGGCGAGTTCGCGCATAAGGAACAAATCAAGGAGAGGTGGCGCCGTTCGAATAAAAACGATGCCGCAAGACAGATCCTGCACAGTTATGGTCGCCAGCATGCGATCCGAATGAGACTTTTGAACCTGGATTCCCTTCGACATCACGGAGCTGATCTCCCTGCCGATGTCATGGAACATTTGAATAAAACGAATTCCGTATCTGCGCCAGTCACCAATCGTAGGATCCTGAAGGGGCATTATGATGATGTTTCCGATGTGATGGATTTTTGCAAGGTCTTGGGTATCTCACCAGAGAACATCTGTCAGCAATTGATTCGATATAGCTGAAATAGCCTGCCCACCAAACGCCGCCTTCCTGAAGATCCTGCCATACTTCGATTCCTTCCAGTTGAACTACTAATGCAACTTGAAATCCCCATTCTAGCATTCCAGGAAACCGACATTTATGACATCCACAGGTCACGCTCCACTGGTACCTGACTCTTCAGGAACCAGGCGAGTGGCAATGATTGTGTTTGCGTACAGATGGGTGGCGACCATATGTATGGTGTGCTCTGGGGCTGTCTCCCTGGAAAGCTCCTGGCGCTCTTCAAACTCAGAGACTACACGCACGAGGACATGGTTCGCAGGCTTGCATGTGTCCAAATATTGAACGCGGTTAACTCGGGACACGTATCTGACGTCCACAGCCTTGTCACGGTACAGCTAAGGGAAAATGCACGAGAGTTTACTATAGTAGACATAGGGACAATCCTAGGCCTGGCGCACCTCATCCCGGAGACAGACCAGCGATGGCTTGTTAACAGCCATATTGATTTAAGGACATTTAATGAGATTTATTGAGGGGTCATGAGATCAGACAGTTGGGCGACAACTGTTGGCTTGGGCAAGTAAATTTATTCTGCATTGAGGATGGTTGAATGGCATGGAGAATATTATAGTATCTTTCATTGCAACCTGTATATAGAAACCTCTATGTAGAAACTAATTAATAGAAACTAAATAATAGATACAACTAAAAGTACATGATGTAGAAAATTACGGTGGGGGATTGGTCAGTCCTTGAGATTAGGACACTGATGACACCATGCAGTGAAATGTTGTGGGTCCCAACGTCGCTAGGACGCAGTGAAGAAACCAGACAGATTGCGATAAAGCGCTGCAACGCCCTGTGGCCTCACAGTCAGGAACCGACAATGGTGACATGTCAGGATGCTGGGAGGGTTCAGGGCAGGGATGGGGACATCGGGGGATGGAAGGCATCTGTGGTCTATGTTAGTATGGAGTTATGGCGTTGAGATGAGAGACAGAAGGAACGTGACAAAGGCCAGCCCTGTGTGGCCATGCCCAGTGGTACTCCCATGAGGCAGCGGCCATAGCCAGACATCAGGATATGGGGAAGAAGGTGCGACAGAGATGCAGATGTCCAGGGGTTGACAGGATGTCAACCCAATCTCAGGTAGTGTCCTGGCACCGCAAAATGTTGCTATGTGACACAGGATGCACCAGGTGCAATGTTGTGTTGCAACACACATCATGATGCATAGGGTGCAACAAGGGGTTGCAATGGAACTCAGGATGCACCAGGCACACTGGGTGCACAAGAAATGCAGCGTGTATCAGGACGTGACGCCCATACATCAGATGCGGGTTTTTCTTTTGCTGATGAACATAGCCAATATTTGCCTCAAAAGGAGTTATCTGAATTACTGTCTAGATTGTTGAATTATAAGCAAACTCTGCTAAGGGAAGTAATTTGTCCTAACTCTTCTATCTATTTGTTGCATATGTCTATAAATACCTTTAGACTATACTGTTTGCCTTTTCTGCTTGACCATCAGTTTGTGGATGGAAAGCAGTACTCATTGCTAATTTGGTCTTCTAGATTCACATCAACTTTGTCCAGAATTCAGAAGTAAATTGTACATTATGATCAAATATAATAATATCAGGTAGGACATGGAGGTAAACATAATACTCTAGGAATAGTTGAGCAAAATCTACTGACAATATACTTTCCTTGATTGCCACCCAATGTGCTCTCTTAGTCAATCCATCAATGAATGTTATAATAGTATCATTTCCACTATCAGTAATAGGCAATTTTGTTATAAAGTCAATATTTATCCTCTCCCATTGGTTTTCTGGGATATCAAGTGGTTTCAAAAGACCATAAGGAACCTGATTAGAGCTTTTTATTATATGACATATTGCACACCCATGTACATACTTCTTCATCTCTTGAAAAAGGTGAGGCCAGTAAAATCTTTGAGCAGTTGTGGCAGCAGTACACCTTATATCAAAATGATCACCAAATAGGCTATCATGCACTTCATAAAAGATCGAGAGTCGAAAGTCCTTATTATTTGGTATATATAGTGTGTTTGTATTAATGTGAATAATGAAGCCATCTGGGTCAAGCAAGTATAAACAAGCTCAGGCTTCTGCCCTTCTCCTCTTTGCCTACTATTTCTTTACACCTAGATCCTATTCAACAGGCATTCCCATCAGGCTCTGTAGTACCTCATTAAAATAAGGGTCCTCTGGATAACACAACTTTACTTGATCAAGCCAAGAAGTTCCCTCATTCACCATCAATGTATTCAGAGTGAGTGAATGAATTTTGTTCTCAATATGGGGTAGGAGAGGGTCCTTGTAATCTGAGCATCAGTTTCATGCATCTTGTATGTAATTCTTTGCTCCAGGGAGGTAATCAATCTCCATATCATACTCTTGTAAATCTTGTAATATTCTCATTTGCATAGGGGAAAGTCTAGGCTGTATTAACACATGGCGTAAACTAGCATGATCTGTAGAGACTTTAATCCTTCAAGTTCAACCTCTACCAAGCAAATAATACCACTAATGAGTCAATGCATCCCAAATTGCAGGTAGCTCCTTATTATATATTGAGTACTGTGTCTTTGCATCTGTTAACTTTTGTGAAAAATAAGCTAAAATCTTTTCCTCTCCTGGACTCTCATTTGTTTTGCCTTGTACCTGGCATAGTATTGCCCATTCAGCATATCTAGAGGTATCTATTTGGACAATAAACTCTAGATTGTTCTCCTCAGGTTGAGAAAGTACTGGATATTATGTCATTATATCCTTTAATTTCTCCATTGCAGCTTTAACTTCTTTCTTTCTTACTTCCTCATGCATGATAGCATCAAACATCTGTTGGTTGACATTAAGTAGCTTGAATAAAAGTAATGCATGTAATGTAAAATGTGGTGTAAATCAATAGTAAACACCTGCTAATCCTAGAAATGGTCTTACATCTCTTGGTGACTTTACCAAAGGCTATTCATGGATTGACTTTATCTTCTCTGTTATCCCAATATCATCCTTACCAATATCAAAGCCTAGGAAGTTCACCTCCTGGACAAAAAAGGAACATTTCTTTTCCTTCAGGAGAAAGTTATGTAGCCTTATTGTCTCCAGTACCTCATGGACATGTCATTCATGCTCCTCCAGAGATTTCAAAAAAAATGAGAACATCATCAAGGAAAATAACACAATATTCCTTATGTTTCCTGAGAATTTCATTCGTCATCCACATAAACCAAGCTGGAGCAGTTGCAATTCCTTGAGGCATTACAAGCCATTCAAACAACCCATCTGATCCAACAAAAGCTTTTTTCTCAATATCTTCAGAAGCTACATGATTTTGGTGATAGCTAGACCAGAAGTCTATTTTAAAAATCCAATTTCTCCCTTGTAATCTATCCATCAGTTCTTCAGGATAGGGTAATAGAAACTGGTCTTTCACAAGAATTGAATTCATAGCACAGTAGTCTATTACCATTCTCAATTCACCAGCCTCTCCTTCTGGCTTGGGAGCAAACAGAACTAGAGCAGCATATGGTGATTTGGATTTCCTTATCTACTCACAGTCTTAGAACTCTCTAGTTTGTCTTGTGTACTCTTCCCATTCAGCTGGTAGTAGATGGTATGGGCTATAATAAGCCACCTCTGATCCTGGCAATAATTGAATTTGGAAGTCCCCAAATTGCTGACAATAGGGAGGTAGGCCAGTAGGCTCACAAAATAGATCTTCAAACTCCTCCCTAATCCTTCCATCCAGAGAACATAGTAAGCTAAACTGAGATATGTTATTCTTTAGATTTTGACCCCACTCTCTTCTGAGTCTTCTATCATTACTATTCTCATTTTGTGGATCCATAACCTCTCCAACCATAGTATTTGCATGCCTATGACTGAGTATATCATGGTAACTATCATCTCCTGTATTCTCTAGCCGGAAGACATCTATCTCTACAACCACAACTTCAATCACTTTTTTAATATTGTGATCTTCCTTTTCTTTGCTCTCCAAGGGAAACCTTTCACTCATAGGATATCCTCAGGCTCCAGTATTCCCATCACTCCTTCCTCTCACTATATTAGCTATGACCTCAGCTATTCTCTCCTTTCCATCTACTTCCTGACTGATTTTTCCTTCATCCTCTCATCTATCTTCATCATCATCAATAGTTTCTTTTTCAGTTAGGCCTAAGATGTGATAGTCCCAACAGTTGTTCATATTTTTGTCTAGTTTTCTCCCTAGCATCAGAATATTTTTTTGGTGATCACTCTCATGCTCAACCTCTACTAACTACTCTTTTCCTAATACAATATCATAATTTACAAGATAAAAGATGATAAACCAACCATTATAGAGAAGCCCATTTAAGTCAAGGGTCAATTGAAACTTTTTCAATGGTATTTCTACTACTGAATTTGTAGTTGTGATCTTCATTTTTCCTTTCTCCAATACTGGAATTAGCTTTCCTAGAATCCACTCCAACCTTCTGAGGAAACTTTGTCAAACAAATTTATGGTTTGCTCTACTATCACTCAGAACATGTGCCTGCCATGTACTGAGGCTACTGGTATCATCATCTCCATACTCCAGATTATTATCACTTCCTACAGGTGGGATATTTCTTTGTGAGTGTCTTAAAATATTAATGCAAAAGTGTAAAACAGTTGTATTATGACTATTTTTCTCAAGAGATTCATACATGACCATACCATCTAAAGCCTTTTCCTCTTCTACACATTTCATTTTCTGTTTCTCAAGGACTAACCTGCACTCTAGTTTGTCAGTCCTTCCTAGTTTTTTTGCCAAATGTGGATCCTGAGGTCTACCAGAGTTAAGCCCTCTTCCATCTTTGTTTCTCTCCCCTGCTCTACCAGCCAGATTCTCTCCTTGCAAATTACCTCTAAGGCATCTATTGGGCTCTGAGTATGAGTAGATGAAGTGTCCAAGTTTTTTGTAGTTATAACACTGGGTATTTGCGAAGCAGTTGCTGTTAGGCATATGGAATAGTCTAGGCGGTGGATCATGTGATTCTAGGGATAGGTCACGTGTTCAAATCCCTGACATGACATAGTTATTTCTAGTTAATAAAACATTCTCATATGAGATATTTTCTACCAACTAGATAACGACCTGAGCATCATGATCTAATAACACTGATGGGTAGTTATTAGGCCGAGCATCTTGCTTTGAAAGAAGTAGTGCCCCAAGAGGGCCTACTCAAGAATCAGTACGAGAGGTTTTCACTGGATAAGCTATTGGCTCGATCCAGAGCAAAACACCCTATATATCCGATGGGACTTGTGATGCATCAAAATGCAACACAATGGCCACGCTCATTCATTTAAGCTGATCACTTTATGTTTTGAAGCAGGACAATTGGTATAGTCACCATTAGGGCAGCATACTCAAATTAAGTTCATATAGTGGAGAAATCGAAGGCTACCTACTGGAGGGGGGTTCACACCCCCCAGAAACAATAGGAGTCTGAAGAGATCAAAGCTAAGCAAGGCAAATATTCTCTGGGTCAAGAGTGTTCGCACTTAGGAAAATTAAGAGGTTTTCAACAGAGGTACTTAGATAGTATGGGAGTTGAATGTAGCCTGCGATAACCCAGACGCGGAATATAAATATCGAGGTACTCCCAGTTATCAGAAACATCAAGCAACGGAGAAGAGATCTTATTAATATATTTATTGACTTACTCTTGAAAAAACTTTATTACACATAGTCTTTCTAGAAAAGCCTTCGGGAAATATGAGCCTACCTTAATGATCTTCGTTTTATCCTACCTTACCTTATTTCAAGAAACTTACGGCCTAGACCTACCGGCCCTATCTACAGTTGGACTACCCCCGTTAACAGTATATTAATACTCTCTATGTTACCTAGGCTCACTACCTACACAATTACCTCTACCTACTATCTATACCTATCATGGATCGCATTAGACAAGACTCACCTATGCCCTTGGCCATCCAAGGGCCAGGGCACGACGTACAAATGGAAGAAGGAGCTCCTTCCCCAGCCAGCGATGTGATGTCTATATTAGCTACTACTGCTATGCAAAACCCCCCTTACCTCTCAAGCGGAACTTCCCTAGCAGGCTCCTTAAGAGGAAGGAGATCATGGGGAAGGATCGAAAAAAGAGTTGCTATCCCTAGAGAAGGATCACGCAGCCCCTCAAGACAGCCAGAAGTTCTGGCAATCTTAATACACATCATGGAATCCCTAAGTCAAGTTGACCGGAACGCTTCAAAATCCATAAACGAGCAAAACATAGCCTATAATGAGCTGTCCGCACGAGGGCACCACTATGCCGACGAGCTCGAAGGTTACCGCAATAGGCTTGATCGAGGGGAACAAATAGTAGGAAATGAATTAGCGGGAATAAACCTAAACATGGAAAAACTCGCACAAGAAGTCGAGATATCTCGAAGACACTTCCAGGACCAAGTAGCAGCGGAGCTACGAAAACATAACGCTCAACACGAGCAGCAACAAGCGGTGAGTACCCAGTTGCATCAGAATATTGACTTAACAGGACAAGCATCCTTTTCGAGAGATCAACAGCTGGAACAGTTGATCCAACAAGTCCAAGCCCAGGTCGAGATCGACCGGGAACAACGGAGAGCTGCCCAACAGAGAATGCGAGAAATGATGGAACTAGTGCAGCAGCAGTTAACCGAAGTAGCTCGCTCAGCAGCCACCCCCTCCATTCTGACAAGACAAGTGACAGTTGAAACTGCTCCACCTTCCTCCGGCTCCCTTGCTGGCAGGCCAAAGAAAGGAAAGGAAGTCGACCAAGGCCAACCAGCAGCAGGAGAAAGAGGAGGGGGAGAAGGAGGAGGTGGCCAAGGGCCCCCAAGGATGTGTAGAGCTGGGGGTGGAGACCCTAACCCCAGCAACAGCAGCAGCAGTAGCAGCTCCAGCAATGGTGAAGGCCCAGCCCCAGTTCCAACACCCAGACCTGAGGGCCGCCCCCCGCAAGGAAACACCACAGACCAGGACCACATGTTAGAGGTACTGGGAAGCGCAATTGCCAGAGGGAAAAGGCACGCAGACCTGCCATCTATATTTGAGGCGAAGGTCTATGAGGACATTAACACGTGGGTGTTGGACTGCGAAGATTACTTTGCTAGAAACCCAGACCAATGGACAGAAGACCATCATAAAATTGTTTATGCATTAAAAAGGACAAAGGCAAAAAAGGTAGCTCCCTTCACTGAATGGTACTGAAAAAGCATGACAGGTGCTATGGGTGCTCCTTTTCAACCAGACTTGGTTTCTTGGACCAGATTTACACAAGAAATTATTAGCAGATATTCAGGCATCAAGCAAGAAAGAGAGGCAGCGCGGGACATGAAAAAAATCCCATACAATAATGACATTGAAGAATACCTCCTTCTACTCGAAAACCTTAATATCAAAGCCAAAATGTCAGGCATCGGATGGAGGCTCCTGGTCGAGGACAAGCTCCCGGAACAAATCCTGAGGAGGCTCTCAGGAGAAACATATGATTCCGATGAAGATTGGCTCAAGGCACTAAGAGGCTTTGGCAAGCTAGAGGAATCTTTCTTACAACACCAGAACCTTTCCCAGGCAATGGCAAAGGGGCGAGGAAATGCCACAAAAAGAAAGTGTGGCAACGAAAATAAAAGTCCAGATACCAGGTTTAATAAAAAGCCTCGGTCACCAAATGCAGCCACAACATGGTGGAAGACACAAAAACCAAATGGGGGAGAAGGCAATCGATCACCAATACACACGGATTGGAAGGAAGCTCATGAAGGAATTCCCCAAACTCTGGTAGACAAAAGGAAAGAAACACCAGGCTCATGCACCAGTTGTGGGCTCACCAACCACAAATGGGGCATGTGTAGAAGAGCAGCCATGGTTAGTTCTGTAACTCGACGCAGACAACCAAAAAGATGGAACACTCGATTGGAGGTCCGGGCCCCCCAAGAGAGGCGGCCACAGGTTGGTCAAGTGGCAATGACTAGGCCGCCACCACAACTTTGGGAACTATCCGACCCGGGATCCAATTGAGGGATATTCAGCGAGGTCTACACACCCTCTTCTCAGCTGAAGAGCATTGGACTGGTCACCGTCTAATTGAAGGAGTTACTCCTGACACTGATTCGGGTCTGTGCATAAGCTTAAGGAGGCAAAGGGGTTGAGTAGACAAGGAAGAGACTGGCACCATACAGCGACGGCGTATGGGTACTTGTGGTCTGGCAAAAACTCGCAATGGGGGCTCATACCCCACCAGACTTAAATCTTAGCCCACGCTGATAAGCACTGGCGGACCGCACCCACGCTTTACCATGAGAAAAGCACTGGTCAGGTTATATACGGGAACCCCTCGGCAGGGGGTAAAGACCGCTAGTAGTGGGCTGCCCAATAACCGTAAAATATTGTTTTCTTGTCAGTTTACCTGAGGAGACCTGATTGGTCAAAATAACGTGGGCATTATAGTAAACTCCAAAAACTTTACATCCCGCATATCCAACTATACAAAAAACTGCAAGAATAAAATGGTTAACACCTACACCGATTACACCTTAGTACCAACACGGCTTCGCTTGATACACGTTTTAACGTGGGATCAGGAACTTCTACGCTTTGTCCCCAGAAAACCATCATCCTTTGTGCACCCCACTGGGAATATCTGTACAAAAATCCAGGAATACACTTAAGTATACCATAGTACTATTATCTCCTTGTGCCGAATACTCCTCCAGGCACACCAAAGACCCCAAGTACCTAGATATGCTAGGTCAACATACTCATCCAGACAAAAACTTTGCTCAAGGAAAACTCTCAATGTTACGATCTGCTATATGATCTTTCCTATTTATATCTTGCAACAGGCAACTAGTCTGTAGTTAGTCTTTCATTAAGGTAATACTTACCTCCTATTGTATTTTCCGTTCTTTGGGAATTCTTAATACTTGTTATCTTACACTACGTCTTAGATATTGACCGTTGTCAATACTAAGTCCTTATAGTACTAACTAGTATTAATCTTGTTCTTCTTCGTAGTTGTTGATCTTAGAGGTAAAGAGCGTAAGGGTGTTTTATTGATAACTTATAAGATAGGAAATAACTTAGGTGGTTGCGTGAAGAACTAACTATTAGGTCCTACTGACCTCTTTATATAGTTCTTCCAGCAACCCGCTTACAAATCAAATGAGTCACAACTGTGACTCATGCACTCGCATAACATATAACCTCATGACTATACTTGGTCATGTGCGAAAGTCCCATGACCTTTTAAAGGGGTCATGTGCGAAACCTCATGACTCGTATAAACGAAGTCATGCCTCTTAATCCTTATGACTCATAGGCGTACCTATGAGTCAATGCTCAGCATACCTATCAAATTCAAACATAAACAACTATGACTCACAATCGTGAGTCATGTAAAACCCTATGACTCGTACATGAGTCATAGTGTGAAAACATATCATCGTATGACTCAACTGAGTCATGTGAAAAACCTTTAACAAATGAAACCATTACAAACCATGCCAGGTTTGTAATACTCCAACTCTCATTAAGCGTGAAAAAACCTGTTGAAGTCCATACCAGATTCTGGTTATAGAAAAAATGACGAAGCGAAGACATATCGAAACGGAACCAGCGGGTAAGCGACGCAAACTAGTTGCCCCGCAACCTACCATTTACGAGCACTTGGAAGGTCATGCACACCTCCATGTTAAAGGAAAACCCTACCGTATCCAAGTCTTGCTAGACTCGGGGGCTGATGTTTTTGTCTTAAATGAAAAACTGGTACGAGAATTAAACGTATCCTGCATAACTCGCAGAAATCACATCCCGATTAAAGGATTTACAGGCAACATTGCCAAGGCCAGTGGCAAACAATACACTACCCCCATAAAAATGGAGATAGGAGTGAATCGCCACACAACTGAAGTCTCCTGCGAAGTGGCACCTACGAATAGATGGGGGATGATAATACCTTATGGATGGTTGAAAGAACACCCCATATCTAATATAACCTATTCGAATAGGTGGGAATTTCAAAACCAGAAATGTCATGACCACTGTGGTCCAGGCACATGGTGTGACTGGGACGAACAATTCAAATGGGATGATGATGTGGCACATGATCCAGACGCGACAGTTGTTGGTCTGGTAAGCTCTATTGATGAGACCAGGGAACTGGTAATCAGCCAGTTGCTAGAAGAATACCTGGACTATACGGACCTCTTTCTACCGTCGGCTGCCGAAGAATTGCCGCCAAGGAGGACTTTTGATCATGCAATAGACCTCAAGGAGGGTCTAAGTCCCCCTTGGGGACCCATTTACAAACTTTCCGTCTCTCAATTAGAGGCTCTACGCATATACTTAAAGGAGATGTTAGAACAAGGAAAAATCAGACCTAGCATGGCGCTATGTGGGGCTCCAATACTGTTCGTACCAAAGCCAAACAGTGGTTGGCGCCTATGCATTGATTATAGAGGTCTCAATAAGGTCACAATATCCAACAAATACCCACTCCCCCTAATGACGGAGTTACGAGACTGGGTCGTTGGCTCGACTATCTTTACTAAACTAGACCTAAAGGATGGGTTCCACCAAATTAAGATTAAAGAAGGGGATGAATGGAAGACAGCTTTCCGGACTTGCTACGGGCACTTCGAATACAAAGTCATGCCATTCGGGCTAGTAAATGCCCCAGCTACCTTCCAAGCAATGATGAACACAATATTGAGAGAATTCCTAGATCATGGGGTTGTGGTCTATATGGATGACATTCTCATCTACTCAGCAGATGAGGCAAGTCATGTGGAGCTGGTACGAAAGGTGTTAGCGCGCCTAAGGGAATACCAACTAGCAGTCTCCATCGGAAAGTCCTACTTTCACGTTACTACAGTGGAATTTCTTGGTTACATAGTAACCACAAAAGGAGTCTCCATGAGCAAGAAAAAAGTGGAGTCCATTCGAAATTAGAAGCAGCCGAAATCAGTAAAAGACATACAAATCTTCATGGGGTTCGCAAATTTTTACCAAAGGTTTAACAAGGATTTCTCGGCAATTTGCAAACCAATTACAGAGCTCCTAAAGGGAAATTCAAAACATTTCGCCTGGGGAAGAGAACAAGATGAAGTCTTTGAATTCCTAAAGGAACAATTTGTGACGGCACCAATTCTTTGCCATTTTGACCCCATGAAAGAGACAATAGTGGAAACTGATGCAAGCGACTTTGCACTTGGTTGTGTTCTATCACAGCTGGTGAAGAAAAAACTACACCCAGTAGCATTCCACTCACGAAAATTCGGCCCGGCAGAACGGAACTACGATGTCCACAACAAGGAATTGTTGGCAATTGTGGAAGCCTTTAAAGAGTGGCGCCACTACTTGGCAGGAACAGAGGTCCCCATCACGGTTTATACAGACCATAAGAATTTACAGTACTTTCTCACCACCAAGGCTTGGAGTGCAAGACAAATTCAATGGGCACAAAAGCTAGTGGACTTTAACTTCCGCATTGTTTACAGACCAGGAACCCAAAGCAGGAAACCAGATGCGCTGAGTAGACGGCTGGAGTACTGTCCTGAAGGGGGAGCTACCCATAGTGAACGGTCAATTTTGAAACCCGAAAACTTCTTACAAATCGCTGTGGTATGGAAAAACCCTTGGGACAAAAGATTAAACCCCACAAAGGTCATGGAACTCGATCCCAGGCCAGAGGATGACCAGATGTTGGAGACAGAAGACGTGGATGAAAGCTCGGAGCCACCAAGAATCCGGGTCCATAGACTGGCAGAGAGTGCTAGGACCCCCACAAGAGGATCATCGCTTACGGCAGGACATGGCTTGTATAGTATGGATAGGCTAACCATCCCTGGGAAGGGACAGGCCCTGGTTGCGACTGGAATAGCTATAGGGCTCCCTAAAGGAACCTATGGGCGAATTGCACCCCGAAGCGGATTGGCGCTTAAACATGGTATACACATAGGTGCCGGGGTGATAGACACCGACTATACGGGGGAAATAAAAGTCTTAATGGTTAACCTAGTGGAAGTGGATTACAAAGTCTCCAAGGAGGATCGGATAGCTCAAATTATTATTGAAAAAATCGACGACACCGAGCTCCTGGAAGTAATAGACTTGGCAATAACAGAACAAGCAGATACAGGCTTCAGAAGCAGTGATCTGATTGGAAAAAAGCTGACGGTATGCTTTCTACAAGCAAGCTCTAGAAATAATGAGCATTTCGACCATTACGACAAGGAACACAATCCTAAACTATCACAAGAAGTGGTAATGTTGTCCAATGCTATCATCGCAAGAGCGGAAATAAAAAGGTTTGATGTAGACTTCATGGCCAAAGTCAAAAAGGCAGCTGAACGAGACGAAGAGTAGATCATGAGAAGGCAGGAGTTAGAAAGACTGAGAAATGACAGCATGGACCTTCGCAAATTCTGGAACTTGAAGGATGGGCTGGTATACTACAAGGACCGGCTTTTTATCCCAGTAGACGAAGGTATCCAAACCCTTATAATGAATGGATGCCATGACTCAAAAATCGCTGGACACTTCGGCCAAGAAAAAACCCTAGAAATAGTCACACGAGACTTCTACTGGAAGGGGTTGACAGGCTGGGTTAATGACTATGTCAGATCCTGCAACGAGTGTCAACACAATAAATCTCCTCGACATGCAAGATATAGGTTGCTTCAACCCCTACAAGTGCCCTATGCAGCCTGGATGTCTATCTCGACAGATTTTATTGTTCAACTACCAGAATCGCAGGGACATACCCAGATCATGGTCGTAGTGGATCGGTTTACCAAGATGGCACATTTTGTCAGTCTAAAAGAAAACGCGACCGCAAAGGATGTCGCAAATGTTTTCCTCCGAGAAGTATGGAAACTCCAGGGACTACCCATGGAAATTATTTCCGACATGGATGCAAAGTTTCAAGGTGAGTTTTGGGAATCATTGTGCCAGGCTCTGGGAATTAAAAGAAGAATGTCAACAGCCTACCACCCTCAGACTGATGGGCAAACCGAAAGAACTAACCAAGTGCTGGAAGGTTACTTACGAAGCTTCATCAACTATGACCAAGATGATTGGTATCAACTCCTGCCGGTGGCAGAATATGCCTACAACAACTCTACCACCAATGCACACAAACTAACTCCCTTCTTTGCAAACTTTGGCTTCCATCCACAGACAGAATGGATGAGAGAACGCGAGGCTCAAAACCCAGGTGCGGCCATTTATGCGCACTAGATGAAAAACATACATGAACAAGCCAAGGAGACATTGGAATCTACTCGAGAAGCCATGTCAAGGTATTATGATCGAAAAGCCAGGGAGCAACCAGACATAAAGGTTGGAGACCAAGTCATGCTCAATGGCAAAAATATGCGATCAAAACGGCCTTCGAAGAAGCTGAGCCCAAAGCTCTATGGGCCTTTTAAAGTATTGGGAAAGAAAGGCGAACGAGCCTACAAACTTCAAATACCCGAACGGTGGAAAATCCATTCAGTTTTTCATGTAGCGCTGCTCGAACCCTACCGAGTTTCTACTCGGCCCGGGCGGGCAAGGCCACCCCGCGACCCAGAAGAAGTCGAAGGTGACTTAGAATGGGAAGTGGAGAGAATTGTGAGGAGTGAAATAATCTCCTACACAAGACAAGTTAGAGGACAAAATAAGGTCCTGCGAGAGCTCCGGTATTTTGTGAAATGGAAAGGTTGTTCCAAAGATGAGAACACCTGGGAACCCCTGGAGCACCTAGAGCGTGCCGAGGAATTAGTGATGGAATTTCATAGATTGAATCCCGAAATGCCAGGACGGGCAGGATTGGAATAATGTGGCAAGGTTTTCTTTGCGTGGCCAAGCAAACGCGCAAATGTTTTTTACCCTACCATGTTGAGTTCCCATGGAAAAGTTTTATTTTTGATTTATTTATTTATTTTATTTTTTAAAAAAGGAAGACGTTCGAGACGAAGTCTTGGGAGGGGGAGCTACTGTTAGGCATATGGAATAGTCTAGGCGGTGGATCACGTGATTCTAGGGATAGGTCACGTGTTCAAATCCCCGACATGACATAGTTATTTCTAGTTAATAAAACATTCTCGTATGAGATATTTTCTACCAACTAGATAACGACCTGAACATCGTGATCTAATAACACTGATGGGTAGTTATTAGGCCGAGCATCTTGCTTTGAAAGAAGTAGTGCCCCAAGAGGGCCTACTCAAGAATCGGTATGAGAGGTTTTCGCTGGATAAGCTATTGGCTCGATCCAGAGCAAAAAACCCTATATATCCGATGGGCCTTATGATGCATCAAAATGCAACACAATGGCCGCGCTCATTCATTTAAGCTGATCACTTTATGTTTTGAAGCAGGACAATTGGTATAGTCGCCATTAGGGCAGCATACTCAAATTAAGTTCATATAGTGGAGAAATCGAAGGCTACCTACTGGAGGGGTGTTCACACCCCCCAGAAACAATAGGAGTCTGAAGAGATCAAAGCTAAGCAAGGCAAATATTCTCTGGGTCAAGAGTGTTCACACTTAGGAAAATTAAGAGGTTTTCAACAGAGGTACTTAGATAGTATGGGAGTTGAATGTAGCCCACGATAACCCAGACGCAGAATATAAATATCGAGGTACTCCCAGTTATCAGAAACATCAAGCAATGGAGAAGAGATCTTATTAATATATTTATTAACTTACTCTTGAAAAAACTTTATTACACATAGTCTTTCTAGAAAAGCCTTCAGGAAATACGAGCCTACCTTAACGATCTTCGTTTTATCCTACCTTACCTTATTTCAAGAAACTTACGGCCTAGACCTACTGGCCCTATCTACGGTTGGACTACCCCCATTAACAGTTGCTTGGTCCAGGTATGTAAATGAAGCTATCAGGTCTAGGTAGTTGACTATACTATACATATAGTGTAGAAAGTTTGGCAGTTAGTTTTGCAATTGAACTCCTTTAGAATAGTGCATGGTCCAATTCAGCTACATGTTTCATGCAGTTGCTCAAAAGGACAGGCTTATCAATGGTACAAAGCAGCTAGAGATGTGTGGTAACATTTCCTCCAGCAGTGGGATTCTCTTCAAGCTTATTCTTATATGCATTCAATACTTGAGCTTTTTCTAGAGGAGCATGTAGGTTGAGCTCTGAGCAAACATGTTGAAATACCTCATTAAAAGCAGTGACTTAACTATTTCTTGAGATCTTTAATTTTCTCCAGGTTTCCTTGAATGTATTAACCTCATCAAGTGGTAAATATTCAGCCTTTAACTTCTATTGAAACTCCTCTCAAGAAGTAATCTTATCAAGTGGGAATATATATCTACTCCAGGTAGCTGCAGCATCCTGGAGCTTTATGACTGCATAAATACCCCAACCATCATGTTTGGCTACACCATTGGCATCAAGCCACCCAATCTCATGACTTCTCAACTCAAAGTGCCTTTGAATCTCACGCAAGAAGTTTATAATACCAGATAATGAATGGTCTCCAGAAAATGTAGGGAGGATTCTTTGACCAGAATCTGAAACCATACACTTTGCAGTTATTATAGGTAAAATAGTAGTGGTGTTGGTATTGGTGTTGCTTCTTGAACTTGGGAGTCGGATCAACTATATATTACTCATCTCAATTGTAGCTTGCTTCTCCTCAAACTCCTTCACCTTCTTTGTAAGTTCCAAGATCACTGAAGCTTCAAGATATTCCTCCAAGGTTACCTTCAACTCTTCAATCTCCTCAACCTTCTTCTTCAACCGAGCATCATAGCTTTGAACAGCCTCAAATGCTTCATCCTCAAATGCTTCAATAAACCTTCTCATCTTCCCATTATAAGAAGCCACACCCTACTCAATCACCTAATCTCAGTATTTCTGTTACTTAGGAGTATCTATAGACCCCTCACCTTGTACCAGTAAGAATATCTCTCCCTCATATTCAACATTCTCTTCAATCTCTTGCTTGTTCTCTGATACTGCTCTCAGACTACTTGTCACTACCAATACTAATAGTGATCCACTTCTACTACTCTCTGGTATTCTGCCATTTTCAGCAACTCTGGCAGGACTTTCTCCAACAAAGTAATCTGTGAACCTCCTTCCTTTCTTAATTCCACTTGAACCTCCACTCATGTCTTCATTCAATCTTGCTATCTCAATCTGGCAAATTCTCTCCTTTTATTTATTTATTTATTTATTTTTGCTTCGATACAACCAAGAAACTGAAATAGTCAGCTTCTACAGGCATTTGCTATTGCTACTAATTTGATAGTAGGAAAATAGAGGTGGGGTAGTTCCAAAGGTTATTGATGATTGATTGGGAAATCTTCCTTTCCTTTTGTCTTCTATCTTAGTCTACCCTTGAGGAGCCTCAAAGCCCAACACTTGTCCTATTTACCCATCCTCTAACTAAACCTGTAACATGTGTACATGTTCCAGTAACTATATACTAATTACACTTATATTTTCCTTTGTTATATTATTTCATTTATTCTTGCTCATGATGATTGATTGATTAATTCACTACCAGTATCATTAAGATTCTGGTAACTTGTTATATTTTGTATTAGTTATGCTTTTGTACCAGCAAGGTTTTGCCCTAGGGATTCCAAGGGAAGGAATGGTCATGTATACCAGTGGTAGAGATAAGGCTTGGGTGAAGGATTGCCTTAGGCTTTTGGGATTCCAGTAGGATCACAAGATTCTGATAGTATGCACTTACCAGTAATGACAGTGGTTGTGGGTTTTCAGGAACCTCTACCTTGGGTAGAGGAAAACATATATTTAAGACAGGCTTCCTGACTAGCAGGAACTGCCAGACTTCAGACAGAACTTAGATAAGAAATATACTTGGTTGAATGGCGATTCCCTTGCTCCCTTTCCCCTTTGCTTCTTCTAAGACCTTCTTGTCTTTACCTCTCTAGTCTCCTTTAGGAATTGAATACTAGCTAGCCTACCTCTAACCGCTATTGTATTAGTCCATATAGGTTACCACCTATTATATTTTTTTCACTTCAGCAGGTAAGTCAACCCTCTGCAGGTACTCAGGTTCTCAGGATGAGAACACCAGGTAGGATTGATTACCCTTCCTGTATCTTGATAACTAGTTAGAAGCAGGAGCAGCAGGGAAAGACAATCCCAGCTTAGGTACTACATTCACAATTTCAGAACAAAGCAGTCATCAAAGGGCCCACTCTGGAAGGATATCCAGACCACCTCACAGGCTAGAGTTCCCTCACATCTTTTTAGCAACAGACAGCAACTCAGACTCAGAAACTGAAGCTTCAGCACAGGCTGGAAGCACCTTACAATCAGAAAACCTTGATTCTGACCTAGAGGAGGACCTTATGGTAGAACAGATCCTCCAGTGAGCAGCAAAAGGCCATGGCCCAGAAAGCAGATACAGATCTAGAAGCCAATTGGGAACAGTCTTCGGAAGCAGAGTTCAATCTCAGACAGCAAGCTAAGTAGTGAGTCCGTCAGTATCCAGAGAGGAAACAACACCTCCAGGAGCATTCCCAGAATCTCTGGCTAAACCAGTTAAACCTGAAACACCCCAAGGTAAGGGCAAGCAACCAGAAGGTTCAAGACCCCTGGAAGACCCAGCATCACTACCAGGAGGAGCAAGAATGGGCAATGAAGCACAAAGACTTGCTGATAATGCAGTACAAAGACCAAAGATCAAATTCCCTCAACTATCAAAGTTCAGTGGGAAAGGAGATGACCTGAAACCCAATGGACTCAAGAAGTAACACAGAGAAGTGAAAAAGTACCTCTCAAAACATGGCATCAATGATGATACAGAAGATATGATTGATTACAATCAAGCCTATACTGAGAAGTGAGCACACAATATATACATGGTACTGCTCGATGAGCATGATGATACACCAAATCTTGAGACCTTTCAGATATTACAATTGGCTTATAAGATCTCTGTTAGCTTATATCTTGCAACAGGCAATGACTTCTGTTTTCTTCTATTAGCCAGGGAAATACTTACCTCAACTTCTCTCTCTTCTTGAAAGTTCTAATACTTCATTGTCTTCCACTATGTCTTAGATATTGACCATTGCCAATACTAAGTTCTTATAGTGCCAACTAGTATTAGTCTTGCTCCTTCTTCTTGATAGTTGGGTTTTGTAGGTAAAGAGCATAAAGGTATTTTATTGATAACTTATAAGATAGGAAATAACTTAGGTGGTTGCGTGAAGAACTAACTATCAGGTCCTACTGACCTCCTTATATAGTTCTTCCAGCAACCTGTTTACAAATTAAATGAGTCACAACTGTGACTCATACACTTGTGTAATATGTAACCTCATGACCATACTTGGTCATGCACGAAAGTCCCATGACCTTAAAGGGGTCATGTGCGAAACCTTATGACTTGTATAAACGAAGTCATGCCTCTTAATCCTTGTGACTCATATGCACACATATGAGTCAACACTCAACATACCAATCAAACTCAAACATGGACAACTATGACTCATAACTGTGAGTCATGTGAAACCCTATGACTCGTATGTGAGTCATAGTGTAAAACTATAACATCGTATGACTCAACTGAGTCATGTGCAAAACCTTTAATAAATAAAAAATTTATGACATATAATCGTATGTCATGTCAAACCATTACAAACCATGCCAGGTTTGTAATACTAGCTCCCCTTTCCCTAAATCCTCAGTCCCTTGAGGATCTGTGATGATACCTTTTGTAGTATACATCTCGATCCACATTCTTTTGCAATCTTCCCACTTCATGGGAGATTCTCCTAATCCTCTTTTCCACCTCTTTCCTCATGTATCTTTCCCTTTCCACCTCTTTTTCCAAGGCCTTATTCCTGAGTCTCAGGCTTTTTTCTTCCCCTCTTAGACATTCAATGGACCTTCCTGCTCTATCTACTATTCTTTGTAGTTGTTCTAGCCTCTTTTTCTGGCCTTTGATCATTTTCCATAGGTCCTCTTTTGATACGAACTTTTTATCCCTCTCTTTTTCCTCTGGTTTCGTCCCTGAAACTAGTTTGTCTCCCCATCTCACTTTTATCTTTCCTCCCTTGTGGAAAGAGCATTGGTCCTATATGCAATCCTTGGCATCAATCCTTTTGTGTTTTGCTTCTTTTGGTGTGAACAGTGGGAATGATTCCCAGTTCTTTTCCCAGTTGTTGGTGTCCCTGGATCCATTTGAACTAGTAGTTGCTGTTCTGACTGTGGGCTAGAAGTCATATCTTTCTTTCACATCCTTATGAATAGGGCATTCATCATCCATGCATGCCATGAAGTGGTATGCTGCATGCTTGTCTTTCTTTTCTTCGAAACATATTTTGCTCCAGTCCTCATTTTCTGGGTCCTGGCTTATGTAGATATCATTGGTGGAAGGTGGAGACTGCATTTTGGGCGTTGGTGAAGTTGGTGGCTGGGTACCACTCTTGGTCATGTTGTGTGGGGTAACTGGTCCACTCGGCCCAGTATTGTAGTTTTCCGTAATGTAGTCCTGAATCAATGATTTGATCAAATTCATATTCGTCTTCTCCTTCTATCTCAATAGGAGGATAGGGGAGTTTCTTTTGTGAGGGTAGAGGATTGTCTGAGTAGAGTTCAAGTTTGCTGATGTGGAAGACTGGATATTTTGTTTTCATCGAGGCCAGGAGGTCTAGTTTATAAGCTTTTTCTCCAATCTTTTTGATAATTCTGTATGGTCCAATCTTCTGGTAGTCCAGTTTCTTTGATAGTCTCATGGTCTGAATGTCTTTTGTAATTAACCAGACTTTATCTCCTGATTCTAGTCTTGGATTGGGTTTTCTGTGTTGATCATTGTTTTCCCTCATTTTGTCTTGTGCCATCCATATTTCTATTTGGATGAGTTCATGTAGTCAGCTGATGTTGTCTTTTTCCAATATTTCTGGTAAACCTGTATGTCCCATAGGTTCATTGATGGAGTGATATCCATAATTCATATAGAAGGGTGTTGTCTTGATAATATCCTGTTGTGTATTGTTGTATGCAAATTCTGCAAATGATAGTCATCCTTCGCAGTCCTGTTAGGAATATTCCATATATACCCTTAGGAATTATTCTAGTGAGGCATTTGTTCATTCTGTTTGACCATCCATCTGAGGATAAAATGCCACACTTATCTTTCATGTGATGTGCAATCCTTTGATCATTTCTTTCCATAGGTCTAATGTGAATATTGAACCTCTATTACTGATCATGTCTTTTTGTAATCCATGCAGTTTGAAAACATTTTTCATAAATAGTTGCATAAATTGTTTGGTTTTCATATCCTTCTGACAAGGTATGAAATGAGCCATCTTGGTCAGGTGATCTATGACGAGCCATATAGTGTCATAGTTATTCGATAGTGGTAGGTCTGTGATGAAATCCATACTAATAGATTTCCATGGTTTCTTTGGTATTTGTAGTGGTTGCAGTAGTCCATAGGGCATGTGACAACTTGGTTTTATCCATTGATACATGTCACAGTTTTTGACATATTGCTTAATGTCCTGGTGCATGCCTGGCCAGTAGTATGTTCGTTGGGTTAACTCCAATTTTTTGGCCATTCCACCATGTCTGTTTTGTGGTGTGTCATAATTCCTTCTGATTGCTTTGGTTCTCATCGGTTCGTTTTCTGGTAACCAGATTTTTCCTTCATACCACAATTATCCTTCTTTCCAGTTACATGATCTTAATGCAACCTTCGGATATTCCTTATCTTTCCTTGCAATGACTTTTCAAATGTCTTGAAGTAAAGCATCTTGTGATATTTTTTCCTTGATATTCTTTTCCATTCCTTGATCTTCCATCATCCATAGTTCCATAGTATTGATTTCTTCTGAACCCGAAGTGTACCCTTTGTTATTGAAAAATTGTTCTTTGGGTAAAAAGATCTTTGGCCATTGCATAATGCAATTGTCTTCTTCTGTTGGTATGTCATTTGTTCTTCATGTGAGGGTATCCAGTTTTGCCCCTTCCTTGTCTGGTCTATATTCAATTTTGATGTTGTCTTGGCTGAGCTGCTCACTCTATCATATATGTCATCCATTCAGGGCCTTGGTGGTCATGAATGGGACAAGGTTCTTGTGGTCTGTAAGAATCTTGACTGTGTGTGGGCTTCCTTGTTCATATTTCCTCCATTCCTTGAGGGCTTGCATGATTGCAAGGAGTTCTTTGTCATGGATGTCATAGTTGCATTCCACCTTGGTCATTGTCTTTGACTGGTAGGCTATGGGTTTCCACAGTCCTTCCTTATCTTGTTGTGATATTATTCCAGAACAGACATAATTGGATGCATCTGTTTCTATCATAATAGGTGCCTCCAGGTCGAAGTGTCTTAGTATTGGAGTTGTGGTGAGTCTTTCCTTAAGACCTTCAGATGCTCTTTGCTCCAACTCTCCCCATTCTCACTTCTGACTCTTTTTTGTCCTATTGTATAGTAGCTTTGCTATTCTGCTGAACCCTTCTATGAATCGTCAGTAGAAGTTGCAGAATCCCACAAAGCTTTGGATGTCTTTGAGTTTCTCCAGTATTCTCCATACTTTTATGGCATATGTCTTGGTAGGGTCCATTCATACTCCTTCAGAGTTGATGATGAATCCTATGTATTCGGTTTCTTTCTTGTAGAATTTACATTTTGTGGGTTTCAGGTGAACTCCAATTTCCTTGAACTTCGCTAGTATCATGGCTACATCCTTTTGGTGTTGTTCCATGGTATCCAAATATACTAATAGGTCATCCAGGTAAGCTATGCAGTTGACATCCAAGTATTTCCTGAGTGCATTGTTGACCCATTGTTGAAAGGTTGCTGGTGCATTGGCTAATCTGAATAGTATGACCATATATTCATATAGTCCATATCATGTCCTAAATGCTGTCTTCCATTCATCTCCTTTGGCAATCCTTATATGTTGGTATGTATCCTTGATATCGAGTTTGGTGAAATATTTCACTGTTTGCAGTCCATCCAAGGCTTTGCTTATCAATGGTAATGGATATTGGTCCTTTTTTGACACCACATTTAGGCCTCTATAGTCCATACAGAGCCTTAAGCCCCCATCTTTTTTCTTGATGAAGAGTATGGGTGCTCCTCCTGAGGAGGATGAAGGTCTTATCTATCATCTTTCTAGATTCTTTTCCAGGTATTCTCTGAGTTCTGTAAGTTCTTCCCCTCTTAAGGGGTAGAGCTTCATGAATGGTGGTGGTGCTTCTATTTTGATCTTGTGGTATGCCTCCTGATGCAGTGGTAGTTCAGTTCTTTCTTTTTCTTTGAATATATCTAAGAAGTTGTGATATTCCTTAGGCACTATTTGCTTTAAAGTTTCTTTTCTGCCTTTCCCTTTCTTTTGCAAGGCTAGCTTAGTACTGATTGTTGTAGTTGCTAGTGTAAGTCTTGCATTATCCCACTTCAGGATTCCTGTGGTTTCTCCTTTTTTGTGCATCCTGCCGAATGCTTGTACTGAGATAAAAGCTATTGATAGCTTTTTCTTGTCTTGGGTTGGTTCTTTCTTTTGGTGGTCTGTGCTGCCAAATCCTTGGTCACACCTTTCTGTGGGTTGAAGTTGTTGTACTTCCTTGAAGGGTGTTGAGACTATGTTTTCAAT
Source organism: Choiromyces venosus 120613-1 (assembly GCA_003788595.2). Taxonomy (NCBI): domain Eukaryota; kingdom Fungi; phylum Ascomycota; class Pezizomycetes; order Pezizales; family Tuberaceae; genus Choiromyces; species Choiromyces venosus. The sequence goes on from ML120351.1 coordinate 772,147, forward strand.
GATTAATTGGGCGATCCTATCCCCTTTGTGGACCTCATAATCTACTTCTGACAGGTTTGCTAATAGGACCCGAATTTCTCCTGTATAGTCTGCATCTATGACTCCAGCATTAATAGTGAGGCCGTTTTTGCTTGCTAAACCACTTCTGGGTACGATGCAGGCATAGGTGTTCTCCGGAAGTCCCATTGAAATTACTGTTCCAAGGAGCTTTTGTCCCCTTGCTGGGATTATGGCTCCTTCAATGCTGAACAGGTTACTGCCTGCAGCCTTTCACAAACCTTTCATAGGTATCTTCATGTCCTCTCTCAGCTTTTTAACCACTACTTCATAGTTGGGTCCTTCTTTGGTGCTGATCCTTAGGATCTAACTTTTCAGGTTTTCCTGGGTTGCTTCCTTTTCTGGTACTGCATGGACCGTTGGGGATGCATCAAGGCATACTGCCTTACACCTATCACTATGGAAGGTGATTTCTTCTTCTCTCCAGTTGATCCTTGGGTTGTGATCTTTTAACCATGTCACGGCAAGGATGGCTTCATGTTTGATAAGGTTCGCCACTAGGAAAGTAGTTTTCTCTTTGTGGCTTCCAATGTCTATAGGGATTTCTGTGACATGGGTGATTGGTCCTGCACCTGATACAGTTTTATCCACCATGTATATTTCCCTTGGTTTTTCAATCTTTATCAGGGGTAACTGATGACTTATAGTGAAGTTGCGGTCTATAAAGTCTTTGGTTGCCCCTGAATCTATCATCGCATTAGTCAATATTTGCTGTTGTCCATTATGGAGTTGTACTTTGACCATGATATGGTCTGATTTGAGGTTTCGTAATTCTTTGTTCATGATTGTTGAGTGGAGGTGTACTATTTTGATGGTTTTCATCCTGCCATCCCCTGGTCCATCCTTTCCTGGGGACGTCATACCTTTTTTGATGGGTTTCATCATGTCGTCCCCAGGACCACCTATTTCTGAGGACTTTCGTCGTTTAAAGCCTCTTCTTGTTCTTTCTCTACCTCCATCTCCCTGATTTTGGACTTGTTGATGTTAGCTTTTTGGGCTTTGCAATCCTTTGTCATATGTCCCTTTCTCCTACATTGATAGCATAATCCTTCTTTCATGCATTTTTTCCATTCCTCCTGGGGTAACCTTTGGTACCTTCTTTGGTTTGTGGCATCCAAATCCATAGGATCCCCTTGTGGGGTTTCTTTAGATGCCACCTGAAAAGCGCCATTGTGGTTTCTTGGGTTGTCGTATGTCTCCATCTTGGCTTACTTTGTTTGGCGTAGATTTCTGAGTGTGGCTAGTCAGATTTCTTTGTTCATGGCCCATATTGCTGTTGGAATATGCTGCTCGGCATGCTCGAGCATGATGGTTTGCTCTTGGGGTTCGTGATCGTTCGTTTGTTCGCCGAGAGCACACTTTGGCTTCCAGTGCAAGTGGCAGTTTAGCTTTCTGGGAAAGCATTAAGGCACTGGGAATGCACCGAGAATGAATCGGGAATGCACCAGGAATGTGTGCGAGTTTGTGCGAGTGGAATGGCCATAAGGGCGAGCGAGAAAGGTGGACATACGGAGGCAATATAGAGCCGGAGTTTGTCTTTCCTTTGTGTTTCCTACTGTGTTAGCTTTTGTGTTTGCGAAAGAAAGGGGGACACACCTGAGAGAGAAAGTGTTCAGGAAGGACTGGAGGACATTGTTGTTTTCCTATATCTATCCTGTCATTACCATTAGTTTAGTTTGAGTTAGTTGTCATTGAGTTGAAGAAGAGTTTTTCCCTCTTTTTTCTTGTGATCGCTTATAGTGTGAATCTTGTCATTTTTCGTTTTGGATAGTTGTCACTATTCGACTGTTGACGTGTAAAAGGTTATGAGCCCAGCTTGATGCAAAATTCTGCTGCTGTGATCAACGATACCTGAGGGACCTTTGACGATTATCATTTCGGTTGACGTTGACGATACCTTGCGAAATATGAACCGTTGTCGACCACCGATTCACGTTACACAGATCCCCTCTCGGTTACTTGGTTGCTCGCTCATGATGTCCAAAACCACCGGTCAAGAAGTTAACATTCTTGCTTCTCTTGGAATTAAGCCTCTCTCCAAAGCTGCCAACTATCGAGAATGGAGGTTAGCTGTGATAGATATCCTTGCTGAGAAGGGATATTGGCAAATCGTTTCTGGCAAAACTGAATGACCAGATGATAACACCATTCCGGTCACTGAAGCAGCTGTGCTTTGGGGGGAGAAAGCAAATATGGCCTGGGGAATGCTGGGCAGGCTCTTGGACAGAGCACATCGTGAGTTGTATGCAGAGGTGCAGGATCCAAAGGAGTTATGGGAGAAGTTGGAAAAGAGGTATGCCGGAAAGGATCAGGCTAGGATCTGGTTCCTGCGAGAGGAGTTGTCTAAGGTAGAGTATCGGGATAATAACCTTATTGACCATATTTCCAGTCTCGAGAAGCTGTTCCACCAGTTAGCTACTGCTGGTGAAGTTCAAGCCAAGAAGGATAAAAAATACCTCCTACTATCCAAACTACCATTGCCCTACCATCCCTTCCGGACCTCAGTTTGGAATAATTCTGACTATGATGGAATGGCATATGATGAGATATGCGACCATCTGATACTCGAGCACCAGCAGTTGACAAAGGCAGAAGCTGCCGAGACTGGAGCGACAAATGCCTTCTATGCTGATCAAGGAGAAAAAGAGAAGAATTGGAAAAGAGATCAGAGGCAGGGAGGTCAGGAACAAAGTGTTGGGAAAGACAGTTGTTTCTATTGTAAAGAGAAGGGTCACTGGGCAAATAAATGTCCAAAGAAGCAGGTTGTAGTGAAGTCTCAGAGAAGAAACTTTGGTGGTAGGAAGCAGGATCACAACAATCAGAATAGTCAGAACCATGACACTCAGGGCCAGAGTGCAAACACAGCATCAGTAAAGGGATCACCTCAGGCATGGACTGCGATGGATGAAAAGTCAGCAAACATTTCACAGTCCAAGTGGGTTTTAGATTCTGGTGCCACTCACCATATGTCCTCCGATCATGCTCAGTTCCAAAATCTTACCCCCGTTCATACCCAAATCCATATTGCAAATAGAAGTGCAATGACTGCCGAAGGTGCGGGTGATGTTCTTTTGACTCTAGCAACAGATGTTGAGGGAGTCAAAAATGAGGTTGTGTTGAAAAGAGTATTATTTGTTCCGGAGATGGGTAGTAGTGGGCTTGTATCAGTCCACTATATCCAAGGTGCTGGGGGAAGAGTTTGCTTTAGTGTACCTACTGCCAATACTGTGAGTATCACACATGGGAAGAAACTCTTCGGCATTGCAAGACTTGAGCAAAATGCCTATGTCCTCCAGACTCACTCAGACTCAGAAAATGTCGAAGCAAATCCAGCAATAGCAGTGACCAGGCATGGGTCATTGTTGGATTGGCATCACCACCTAGGGCATATCAGCTTTGATAAAGTCAAATAGCTTGCAGAGAACCACACAGAGATTGTGATTGATGGCAACCACTCGAACCCTACCTGTGCTAGTTGCATTACTGCAAAGCAAACACGCAACCCAAACTCCTCCCCTGCTACTCGAGCTACTACTGCACTACTTGACATAGTTCATACCGATCTTGCTGGACCTATGAAAATACCCTCCCTGGCAGGGACTCGCTATTTTCTCCTATTTATCGATGACTATACAAGATACACAGTTGTCTACACAATCTGGCAGAAATCAGCAACCTTCTCCAAGTTCCAGGAATATAAGGACTTGGTAGAAAACTATCACAACCGGAAAATCAAGGCTCTGAGAAGTGATAATGGTGGAGAATACACTGGTCAGGTTTTCTCCAAGTTTCTTCGTGATTGTGGTATCTCACATGAAAAGACTGCCCCATACTCACCAGAACAAAATGAAGTTAGCGAAAGAGCAAACCGGACATTGATTGGGCATGCCAAGGCAATGATTGCAGACAATCAGTTGCCTGATGAACTCTGGGCTGAAGCAATCCACACCGCTGTTTACCTCAAGAACCGAAGCCCTACTACAACCATTTCAAAAGATACTACACCCTATGAACTATGGACAAGTCACCATCCTAACCTCTCTCACCTTATTCCTTTTGGCACTCAAGCCTTCCACCATATCCCAAAAGCTAAGCGGAGTAAGTGGGAGAATAGTGGTGAGAAGTGCCAAGTAGTTGGCTATGAAGGAACAAACCAATATAGGGTAATGATTGGAAGGAAGGTTTTAGTGGTTAGGGATATTAGAGTAGTAAAGGACTTAAAAGAGGAAGAGAAGACAGAGGACAAGGGAGAAGTTTTGGAGATTGATTCTGATCAGGAAAGTATTGAAGATACTCGAGATACTGCTACACAACCAACTATTGCTCTACCTCCTATTACTCTACCACCTATTGCTCAACCACCTATTGTCTCTCTACCGCAACCACCACCTCACATACCAGAAGGGATCAACACTCCGCTAGCATTATCCAGACCCCGCCAAGCAAATGCAGGAATGTTCATTTCCACCCGCTTTCAACATGAAGCATTCCTTGCTACTGTATCCTTAGATACTGATGAGCCTAGCTCATATTCAGAAGCAGTTAACTCGGCAATGGCAACAGAATGGATCATGGCAATTGATGAGGAGCTAAAATCAATTATCATTAAGCATACTTGGGACATAGTGGATCTACCTAGAGGGAGAGCACTGGTGAAATGTAGGGGGGTATTTAGAGTCAAGTGGGGAGCTGGAGGTAAAATCATAAGATACAAGGCTCGTTTAGTTATCAAAGGATTTACACAGCGCTATGGCATCGATTACCTAGAGACCTTTGCTCCGGTTGTCAAGCTTAAATCCCTCCGCATCATTCTCTGTTTAGCTGCAGCCCGAAACTACGAAATAGATCAGACCAATATTATAGCAGCATACCTACTTGGCAACCTGGAAGAAGAAATATACATGGAAATTCCAGAGGGGTTAGCGGTGGAAAGTGATAGTACTTGTTTAAGGAGAAAGAAAGTATGTAAGCTCTTGAAAGGCTTATATGGACTGAAGCAATCAGGGAGAATTTGGAATCAAGAGTGGGACCGACACTTGGTGGGAAAATGTAGTTTCAGGAGAAGTGTGGAAGATCATGCTGTATATTTGAAGAACTCGGAAGATGGAAAACACAGTTGCTGGGTACTCATTTGGGTAGATGATGTTCTTTGGATTGGACCCCAATTTATGGTGGATGAAGCAAAAGCATTGCTGGCAGAACAGTTCCCAATCACAGACCTAGGAAAAGCACACTTCTTACTTGGAATTGAGATTACTCGAGAGCCTAGGCAAGTTATGCTAAATCAAGCTCCTTATATTCGCAAAATCCTTGAACGATTCAATCTAGCTAACGCATTCACCATCTCAACCCCACTAAATCCTGGAACCAAGCTTGAAGTGAATGTTGAACATGACTTGGAGGCAGATGAACAGGAATACCGGAGTATGATCAAAAGCTTGATGTATCTCATACTATGCACAAGACCCAATATTGCCTATGCAGTTGGAGCCCTAAGTCAATTCAACAGTGCACCAAAAACCAGTCATATGCTTGCTGCAAAACACCTACTCCGATATGTTAAAAAGACCGCTAGTCTTGGATTAAGGCTCGGACCATTCTATGGTACCCCAGAGAGCATACAACCAGTACTCTATAGCGATGCTGATTGGGCCAGCAACCTGGACACTTGGAAAAGCACTGGTGGCTATGTGTGTATGATTGAGGATAAGGAGCAATCTATAAAGTCATCAGTATCATGGTCAAGCAAGAGGCAACAAACCATCGCACTATCATCCACTGAAGCTGAATACATGGCTCTTACGCAAGCTGCAAAAGAAGCCATTTGGGTTGCCCAGTTTATTGCAGAGTTGCAAAATACCGACCTTGCCAAAGATCCAGTTGAAAACCTATCCCAAGACTCTACCCAGCCAGCACCCATCACCAAAATCTATGTTGACAATCAGAGTGCAATCGCTCTTGCTCATAATCCTGAATTTCATGCCTGGACAAAGCATATAGCAATCCAAGAACACTATGTCAGAGAAAAGATATCAACCGGTGAAGTCTCCTTGGAGTACCTTCACACTGGTGATATGATTGCTGATTGTCTGACGAAAAGCCTGAGCCGGGAGAAGGTAGAAAGGTTCCATGCTGAGATGGGAGTGTGCTGAGTGTGAGTGGGAGCATGAGTGCAAGTGCGAGTATCAGTGGAAGCTGAGTGGGAGTCAAGTTAGGAAGTCACAGTAACAGGAGAAAGAGGAGTGGTGAAAGTTTTTTTTTTTTTTTTATATTTTTATATTTTTATTTTCTTATTATTATTTTTTTTTTTTGGAGACGAGCATGGCTCGCAGAGTGGGAGTGTTGGAATATGCTGCTCGGCATGCTCGAGCATGATGGTTTGCTCTTGGGGTTCGTGATCGTTCGTTTGTTCGCCGGGAGCACACTTTGGCTTCGGGCACAAGTGGCAGTTTAGCTTTCCGGGAAAGCATTAAGGCACCGGGAATGCACCAGGAATGTGTGTGAGTTTGTGTGAGCGGAATGGCCATAAGGGCGAGCGGGAAAGGTGGACGTACGGAGGCAATATAGAGCCGGAGTTTGTCTTTCCTTTGTGTTTCCTTCTGTATTAGCTTTTGTGTTTGTGAAAGGAAGGGGGACACACCTGAGAGAGAAAGTGTTCAGGAAGGACTAGAGGACATTGATGTTTTCCTATATCTATCCTGTCATTACCGTAAGTTTAGTTTGAGTTAGTTGTCATTGAGTTGAAGAAGAGCTTTTTCCCCTTTTTTCTTGTAATCGCTTATAGTGTGAATCTTGGCATTTTCGTTTTGGATTGTTGTCACTATTCGACTGTTGACGTGTAAAAATTGCTAATCTTTCAACAGCTGTAATTGTCTGATCATAGTGGTCGAATTCTTCTTGCAATTTTGGGTTCATGCCTATGTATAGCCATTCTCCTGCTGTTGTCTTGTCTAGTTCTGCTTCTATTAGTGCCAGTTTGAATTTGTTCCAGTATTCCGTTATAGTCTTGTTTCCTTGAATCATGTTTTTGAGCCATATCCTTGCAGCTCCCTTCGGATTGATTTCCCCAAATTAGATTTTGATTGCCTCTTTAAGTTCCTCCCAGTTGTTTCAGCTTTTTGTTCTGATTCCTTCCATATAGGGTGTGAGCTATGCACTTACCTCTTTCCTTAATAGGATGGATACGTAGGTGACCTTTTCTTCATCATGTTCTTGTACCCATCATACTACTTGGAAGTAGATTTGTAGTTCCACTAGCCAGCACCTAAGCTCTTGTCATTCTCCCATGTAGATACTTGGTAGTTTAACCTTCGGCTTTGGACTGTTCATTGTTTGTAGTATTTAGGCTAGTTGTCCAAATTGTTCTTCTTCTTCTGAGGATGGGTTTGCAGCCTGTCCTAAACCTTGTGCTTGTCCTATACCCGACATTCTTTCTTAGCTCTCTTCCACTTCACTTGAAGACTTGTTGTGTTGTGATCTTTCTTCTGGTGTAACTGGACTTGGTGTTCTCCCTCTTTCTGAAGCTGTCCTCGCAAGTTCTTGTGTTACCTCTAGAAGTTCTAAGGACTGATCATCGTATCTGAAATCCATGTTATCATTGGGTGTTTGCTTGGTGATGCAACCAAATATTACAATCGGCTTATAAGATCTCTCCTAGCTTATATCTCGCAACAGGTATTGACTTCTGTTTTCTTCTATTAGCCAGGGAAATACTTACCTTGACTTCTCTCTCTTCTTGAAAGTTCTAACACTTCATTGTCTTCTACTATATCTTAGATATTGATTGTTGCCAATACTAAGTCCTTATAGCACCAACTTGTATTAGTCTTGCTCCTTCTTCTTGATAGTTGGGTTTTGTAGATAAAGAGCATAAAGGTGTTTTATTAATAACTTATAAGATAGGAAATAACTTAGGTGGTTGCGTGAAGAACTAACTATCAGGTCCTACTGACATCTTTATATAGTTCTTCCAGCAACCCATTTATAAATTAAATGAGTCACAACTGTGACTCATATACTCGTGTAACATATAACCTCATGACCATACTTGGTCATGCGCAAAAGTCCCTTGGCCTTAAAGGGGTCATGTGTGAAACCTCATGACTTGTATAAACGAAGTCATGCCTCTTAATCCTTGTGACTCATATGCACACATATGAGTCAACACTCAACATACCAATCAAACTCAAACATAAACAACTATGACTCACAACTGTGCATCATGTGAAACTCTATGACTCGTATGTGAGTTATAGTGTGAAACCATAACATCATATGACTCAACTGAGTCATGTGCAAAACCTTTAATAAATAAAATATTTATGACATACAATTGTATGTCATGTGAAACCATTACAAACCATGCCAGGTTTGTAATATCAGAACCAATTCAAGTAGCTCTTTGAAGCATCTACCAATACAGGCAACCTATACCAGCAGTGGTAGAAGGTATTACAGACTACAGGAGAAAAGTCAGCCAGGATATTGAAGATTGCTGGTAAATTAGAAGACTTAAGAGCAACCCTCCCTAGAGAATCTATCTCAGATTACACACAAAGACAGCAGTTCCTAAATGCAATGGATTCTCACCTCAGAAGAAATATTAAACCCCAGATCTGGGAAACAGATACCTGGACCCAGATAGTGCAAATTGCAGAAAGATATGATGCAACTATGTACAAAACTGAAGGTTATAGGATTAGCAGCAGCCCCTCTACCAACAAGTCAAACAAACTAAAGAAAGAGTATCAGCCTGCAGAAGCATCAAGCAGCAAAGTAGTAGGAAAAGGCAAGGTACCAGTAAAGAAGATAACCTATGCAAAGAATAAGAAACCCAGCAAGAAGGAAATGGATCGATGGTGTTGTGATGTGACAGGGGTTGTCAGGGGCTTCCTGATAACCTCCTGCATGGAGCAGCCTAGACACAGTATCAGGGAGAGGTCTAGACTTAGGTGAGGAGCAGTGTCGAGGAGAAGTCTGGACTTATGCAAGGAGTTGTTAGGAGTGTTTCAGTATAGTGCGAGGAGCGGTATGGATTGGAAGGGATAGAGCCACCCGACTGGTATCTGGTGGCTGGAGTTTTCTGTAGTATATAGCTATCATCCACTTTGGTGATAAGTGGAGTGAAGTTAAGTCAATTAATGGTTAACAATTCTTTCACACTCAAACGAACACAAACTCTTTACAATATTTCCTAACTTTATTATCCTCTCTTTACTTCAGGTTATGAGCCCGGAGGCTTCCTAATAACCCAAGGACCTCCAAACCCGAGCCCGAACCCTCAATATCCACCTTAGACAAAATCACCGAAAAAAAAAAACCTTCCTCACAACGATCACCTCTTCAGCCTCAATCCATAACATCGCACATAACACAGTCCATCCAATCTACCAAGCTGTTCTAGAGATGCTCAACAACGTCAATCCCACTGTCCCTACAGTCAATACTACTGAGACAATCATCCTCCCAACTCAGAACAATGGGATGTATAAATCGAAGTATGGCGAATTTCCTAAGCTCAACCATTTGAACTACTCTCAATGGCGGAAGCACATGGAGGTCATCCTCTACGCAGAAGATTCCTATGAAATCACCCTATGAAATGAACTCGTTCCACCAGAAAATCAACGCATCCAGTATGCTGACTTTTGCCGCCATAAAGGGAAAGCTATCGCCCTGATCTTTGAATCGTGTACTACGAGCGCACAACAGTACCTCCAAGGCTTGACCGATCCAAGAGAGATGTGGACTCTGCTTGGTGAGAAGTTAAACTCAGTCACCTCGAGAGCTGGTCGGATGTCAACCCTCCGTCAGTTTTCCAGGGCCCATCCAGCCCAAGGCAAACCTATTATGGAATATATATCTATATTGCTCTACTACAGGGACCAACTGTCTGGTACAGAGGAACCAATCACAGACTTGGCATTTATTTCCCACCTACTCATGACTCTCCCAGCATCCTTTGATACCTTCAGCGATATCCTTCTTGGTCAATGGACTGTCGACGAACTAATTCTCAAAGTGAAAGAAACCGAAGAAACTTTGAGCACCCACCAGGCCGATTATCGTAGCACCAACACGAGCGGTACAATCTCCAACCCAAGTGCCCTGACAGCTCGAACCCAAAGCTACCGTGGACGTTACCGGGGAAGAGGGGGAAGACATTTCACTGGCGGAAGAGATGGCAGTATGTCCTGCTGGTATTGTGGTAAGAGGGGGCATAGGCAGGATGAGTGCCGCACAAAGAAGAAGGCGGAAGGAGTAAGAGGAGAGAGATTTCCAAGAAGAAAGAAAAGCAGGGATGCAAAGGAAATGGAGATGGCGGGGGCGGATGCGGCTTATGCCTCAGTTCAGGCACTGGTTGCCCGGCTTAGTCAAAGCTCAACGAATGATGACTGGATCATCGACTCTGGTGCAACTCACCACCTCTGTCGAAACCGACAACTATTTGACAACCTTGAACATCTCCCAGAACCAGTAATGGTTCGTCTGGGAGACAACTACCCTATTCCAGCCATCGCAACCGGCACAATCCTCCTCAGTCTCCCAAATAGGATTGTACCGATCGAAGCTTTGCTTGTCCCACACCTAAAGACATCTCTATTGTCAGTCGGCCAATTGTCAATGAAACATGAGATCACGTTCAGGGACTCCACCTGTTTGCTTGATAACTGCATTCTGGGAACGCTATCTACTGGCGTTTATCGTTTTACGCCTAACAGATCAGGTCCAGTCGTAGCCAGCACAGCAGTCTTACCGACCATTGACCTATGGCATCAAAGGATGGGACACCTTAGCCATCAAACACTACATACCTTCATACTGCCGTCAGCCTACAGTGGTGACCCGAATATGAAAACGACGCCTTGCGAAATCTGTGTCAAGTCAAAACACCAGAGAAAGATTGAACGAAAGCCCGCTCCGAGAACAACGCGGCCATTCGAGATGGTTCACTCAGATTTATGCGGCCTGATATCACCAGAGTCTCCTTCGGGGCTGCGATATTTCATCCTATACATTGACGATTACTCCCACATAACATGGGTATACTTCCTGCGTGGCAAGACAGCAGTCGAAGTTGTGTCTATCTTCCAGGAATTCAAGGCGCACTTGGAAAGGTGTTTTCCCGAGAGTCCTATCGTCAGGTTTCGCTGCGATAACGGGAAAGGTGAATACGACAATGGTCTGTTCCGCGGGATACTAAGAGTATCTGGTATATCATTCAAACCTTCTCCACCATACACACAGCACAAAAATGGTGTCAGCGAGAGAATGATAAGAACCATTGTCACGAAGGCAAGAGCGATAATTTTAGACTCACAATATGGTGATGAGTTCTGGGTGGAGGCAATAAATACTGCAGTGTATCTTCACGCTTGTTCCCCGTCTCGTTCTGTTGGTGGACTTACCCCCTACGAAAAGCTCTTCGCAAAGAAACCAGAGTTGGGGCACCTCCGACGCTTTGGGTGCATTGCATACAAGCTTATCCCCGAGGCACAAAGGCAAGGAAAATTCACCAAATGGGCAAGGAAATGTGGCTTCCTTGGTTACGTCCATGAGACTACAAATATATGGTGCCTCTGGGATCCCCAGAGCAAGAGAATAATACAGGCCTCAGACATTCATTTTGTGGAAACAGAAATCATCGGTGAATGGCAGACTGATAATGAAGAGCTCAGCATACTGAAATCGTGTATCCACGATAACATGCCACTCAAGGAAGAGGACCTTGATCCTATGGTCGCCGATAATTATATTGTTCCCATCGTCTCTGCCTGTCATGCACCGCACATGGACATCCAGGCAGCCCATGAGAGTGGCAGAATAAGCCCTGAGGACCTTTCTGTTGAACCGGATATGCAGAAGGAGGCAGCCACTATTGATGAGAGTGGTCTAAGGCCTGGGAACCCGCAGGTACCAAAGTTGCGCCGGTCAGGCAGACTTGGTAACCTAGCTAAAGCACATAGAGCGGTGCTGCAGCCTGGAGCCAGTGATGTAGCAGAGAGCGACCTGATTAGCTACCGGGAAGCCCTCAGCCAACATCGCTGTGCTGAATAGAAAGACGCAATGGGAGCGGAGTTCCGTTCTCTTCTAGAGAACAAAACCTAGACATATTGCTCCAAGGTCCCAGCAAGCGCACAACCGATCAGTTGTAAGTGGGTCTACCTACTGAAGACAAACCCAGATGGAAGCCGTCATTACAAAGCGAGGTTAGTTATAAAGGGATATGAACAAACTGATTACAGTGAGACGTTTGCCCCAGTTGCGAAGTTGGTGAGTTTACGCTTGGTTTTAGCACTTTCTACTAGAAACAGATGGGAGATAGACCACATGGATGTGGTAACAGCATTTTTGAATCCACCAGTACATGATGATATTTACATGTCTTTACCGGATGGCATAGAGTGGCTTGATCCAAGAAAACCACCTTGCGTAACAGTTTGCAAACTGAATAAAGCTCTGTATGGCCTTAAGTAAGTGCCACAACTTTGGTATCGACACATTGACAAATTTCTACTCTCCGTTGGCTTTCGAAAATCGATTAACAATCCAAACTTATATTGTTCCTTTGACGGCGAACTCTTGCTCTTACTATATGTCAATGACTTATTACTTGCCGCGAAAAGATGCCAGCATATCGATCAAGCAAAGCACCTCCTTAGTTCTAAGTACTGGATGAATGATTTAGGACCAGCAAGGCAATTTCTTGGTCTGGAAATTGAGCGCATGTCAAATGGGTATCTCCGACTTCATCAAAAATGATTTATCAAGAAAATTCTACATCGTTTCGAGATGCAACACTGCAATGGTGTTAAGACCCCTATGGAGACTGGTCAGAAGTTATTACCTGCAAGTGATACAGATGAACTTGTGGAGCCAAGTGAGTATCAGTCTCTAGTTGGTAGCCTGATGTATTTAGCTGTCGGAACCCGTCCGGATATCGCCTATGCTATTGCAGCATTGAGCAAATTCAACGCAAAGCCCACCACTAATTACCTTGTTGCCATCAAGCGCCTTCTCCGATATCTTCAAGAAACGATTGACCTAGCTCTTGTTTATTGGCATGGTAATGATTTGGCCGGGTATAGCGATTCCGATTTTGCTGGAAATTTAAGTGACCATAAATCTACATCAGGTTATGTCTTCAATCTCTCTGGTGCCGCTATTTCTTGGAAGTCTAAAAAGCAAACACTAGTAACCTTATCATCAACAGAAGCTGAGTATGTTGCCTGCTCTGAGGCAACCCGGGAAGATATATGGCTTCATAGGCTATATCACGAGATAACAAACAATGAACCAAACATGAACAAACCAGCACTGCTACTACTTCTTTGTGACAGTCAAGGTGCTATGAGTCTTATTGAAACTCCACAATTTAATGACCATACTAAACACATCGACGTGAAATACCACTTCGTTCGGGATTCTTACAGTGAAGGTCATATCAACCTTCGTTACATACCTACCACTGAGAAGACAGAGGACATTTTGACAAAGGCCCTCCCAAGGGACACACACCAACGACATGTCAATGGGATGGGTTTACAAGGAGTTAGTTAAAGGGTGGGAGGTTTTACAAGTTATGACTCTGGAGCGGGATCTCGAGTTAGGATGGTAGGAGGGAAGAGCATTTCATTGATTTTCTTACCATGTACAGGACACTCTTTTTCCTGGCCGTAGTCATTGGCAGGTTTTTTAATGAGGTCGCCGATATCTTTGTTCTTTCCTATTTTCTTTTTCTTTGGGTGGAGGTTATCTGGAAGGGTGGGAGTGTTGTGATGTGACAGGGGTTGTCAGGGGCTTCCTGATAACCTCCTGCATGGAGCAGCCTAGACACAGTATCAGGGAGAGGTCTAGACTTAGGTGAGGAGCAGTGTCGAGGAGAAGTCTGGACTTATGCGAGGAGTTGTTAGGAGTGTTTCAGTATAGTGCGAGGAGCGGTATGGATTGGAAGGGATAGAGCCACCCGACTGGTATCTGGTGGCTGGAGTTTTCTGTAGTATATAGCTATCATCCGCTTTGGTGATAAGTGGAGTGAAGTTAAGTCAATTAATGGTTAACAATTCTTTCACACTCAAATGAACACAAACTCTTTACAATATTTCCTAACTTTATTATCCTCTGTTTACTTCAGATAGAAAAATGAAGGAGCTCGCTTCTACTGTGGAGAAGCAAGACACATGGCAAATGAATGCCCCAAGAAGGAAGTTAAAACCAACAATGTCAGAATCACAGAGGATGATACTGACAGCAGTGATGAGAAATATGAGTTAGAAAGTGACTTAATACAAGAGTTGGGTGGACAAGACACCATAAGGACCTAACATATTTGACCTAGTGTTGGGACACTCTCTAGTTATGGGACACTACATAAAATGTGACTACTTAATTGAAAAACTGTTGTAACTCAGACAATATTAAATCATATAAGCTACAAATTGATATGTAAATAGCCAGTTTCCATTCCAATAACCTCTATCAGATTTATATCCATTGAACTAATACAGCTATATGTATGAGTAAATATATACCAAGAGTGATAATTCATGATTGACTTACAAGGTTAAGGTTTTTGAGAAGAGAAAAAATTATAAAATTATTCTACTTCCTGGCACAGGTAGAGATGGTTCTGGGCCGCAATTGGTGAGTGGTAGCAGGTTGATTGGAGCTCTGTTGGAGTCAAGTCATTAGATTTGGTGAAAGTGAATATTATCTGAATGGAAGACTTACTTTATTAGTGGCCTAATATAGTTGATTATCAACCATTTCTTCATCACTGCTAATCTCAGAGTTGTCATCATCAGAGCTGGATGTAATGGCCTCTTCAGCATGGTTCAGGTAAGTCTCTCCTCTTTGATTGGTCTTAGATTGTATCTTTCTCCTAACTTGACCTTTGGTCTCCTTACGCTTTACCGCAGCTTCTGCCTTTTTCTTATCAAGTTCCATATGCTTATGATATAGCCTCGCCAAGTGCTTGGAGCTTAGTAGAAGTCCACCACATAGTTGCCTTCTATCAGCTTTGGCCGGTTTTGCTAGTTGGCATACCTTTGCAACTTCTTCCTCTGCGATAATCTTTGCAGCATTGATAGTGCGAGCTTCTTTGATACATTGGGTCAAGAGATCCTTAAGAGCTTTATTGGCAAGAGTTTCCTCTATTTGCTGATTACTGAGTTCAATACAATCAAGCTCAGGGGCTCCAAATACTCTTCCTGCTAATAGATGAAGACCGGGTCATCTTGTGGCTAGAGGAGTCTGTGGGACCATATTTGCCTGTAAGATAGGATCTCTTAGGATACGATTTCTGTTGAATGGAATCAGCCCACAGGCATGCCAGGCAGACCAGATAGTCTCTGGCTGAAAGGTCTTTTGCCTTGCTCTCTGAAGCATGGGAAAGATGTCACCCTTCTTAATCGTACCATATGGGCCTTGCTGACGTACATGATCTTCTAGCTCTTGCTTGTAATAGGTTGTAAGTGGGCTGAAGATGCCAACATTGAGAGGTTGGAGAACATGAGTCGAATGGGAGGGAAGACAGAGAAGATGAATATTGTGGTCGATAGCATACTTGACAAACTCATAGTTCTCCACATGTGTTGAATGTCCATCCAAGACAAGAATACAATGCTGGTTGATACCATTCATAGGGCGAGTTCGTGGTTCGAATACTTCCTGAAACCACCGAAAGGTGATATCGGTGTTGGTGTACCCTTTAGGGGAAGTGGCAAAGAAAGCATCTTCCTTCTCTTCTATCTCGATATTTGTATGGTGTCCCATCAAGTGAGTATTTGCCTTGAAGATAATCAGTGGAGGCAAGACTTTGGCTGCACCTGAGATGGCTTCCACAAGAGTAACCCAATCGCAACCACCATCCTGGATGATACTTGGATTTCAGCGTGAGGCACGGCAAATCATGGTACCTGCTCCTCCCAATCCAATTGCGAATCCCTTTTCATCAGTATTCCAAGTGTCCTCATCCTTGACATGGAACTTGCACCGAATGTGATAAAAGCGATCAAGATGCATCTTAAAGGAATCCAGGTCTGTGGCCAGAGCCCTCTCCCTATCCAAACATCTTCCTACTTTGGCATCCAAGTCAGGATGACGACCCAAAAAGCGGCTGAACCAATGCTCTCCAACTTGGTCTCTCAAATTCGGTGCATGAAGGAGACTCTGAACCATTTAATAGACATGTCTGCGGCGAGTTGGAAATCCGTAGTCATCCCACTTCTTAATCTATGCACTCAATGCCTCCTCCTTGGAGATGGAAAGAAGCTGCTGGGTTTCGTGAGCTGCCTTGGCTAGGGTTGAATGTTGTGAGATTCGATTATGAAGGGTCAATTTTGGTACTTCAAACATAAGAGACAACTGGCGGAGTAAAAGGTTGGGATCAGCCTCATGTGCCTTCAAGGCTTCTTGAAGATGCATCTCCTTCGTATCCTTGGGAGAAGGCATTAGTGATTGTGTGATATTCGTAAACGTCTATCGTGAGGTTTGTTGCTTCATATCTTGTGTGAGAGAAGTGTATGTTGCAGAGAACAGAAATGTCAGACACTTGAAATCAACGACTCTAATTAAATAAGAGAGAAGCTCTCACACAGCCTTAAGGTATCATAAAACAGACCCCAAGGAACGTCCTCATACTAAAATATTTCCCACTTTACTTATTTTACTTGGTCATTTTTATCATCAATATTGTTGTTGCAAATTATGTATATATTACTATTTTAGACCAAAAACTAATATTAAAATGAAGAAAAGGGGAAATATTTTTTCATAGGCTGAGGCTAGAGTTCATCATCTACATTCTAGTGGAGTATTAAATTATTTGATCTCCAACTGGAGCTGTTGTTTACATTTCAATTTCACTGGTTAGATTTTAAAGTCTGTCCCATAACTAGGGAGTGTCCCAACACTAGGTCAAATACATTACAAAATAACTGTTGGGGTACTCAATAACCCTGGCACACCCTTCCCAGCCCTCGAATTCAACATGCTATTAAATAGCAATCAATCAAGAGTGCTAGCAGATACAGGAACTATTAGTCGAACCTTGATAAGCAACCAATTTGTCACCACACATAATATCCCTTACCAGCCTTAAAAGTACCCTGTCACTCTAAAAATGGCAGTCAAGGGGTCAAGATCAAGCAGCAATTACAACAGTACTGTTGATATTCAGATAGGGAAGAAGAAGGTACTGAGAATTGAGATGATGGTTACCCTAGTTTCAGACTATGATGTCCTCCTAAGTATGGATGACCTTGTCAAGCTCAGAAATATGATAAACTGCCAGAAAAATAGTCTATACTTCCCAGACCACAAAGTCAGAGTAAACTGTAATAGACAGTCTACTCAGCCTAGATCAGGATTGGCAAAAGCAGAAAAGATACCAGATTTCCTGACAATGTTCCCTAAAGTATTTGTCAAGGAAGTGCCTACTACTATGCCACTAAGAAGGAACATAGACTAATAGATCTGCCTAAAGGACCGCAACCTTTACCCAAAAATGACAAAATACAAGACACTGGAAAAGCTCCTGCCACCATTCAAAGCATGGATCAAGAAGCAACAGAAAGCAGGAGTTATTTACAGAGCAGAAGCACCCAGTGGATCAAGCATGTTTGTGCAAGGCAAACCAAATGCTGGCATAAGACTACTAGCAGACCTGTGGCAAAGGAATCTAAATACAATTAAGGACCACTGACTGATACCCAACCAACAGGTAATAATCAATGCTGTTGGAAGAGCAAAATATAGAAGTAAGATAGATCTCAGCAATGCCTATTTTCAGACCAGAGTTCACCCAGATGACAAGAAATACAACACTATTAAGACACCCTTTGGAGCATTTATATGTAGAGTAATGCTACAAGGGGACACAAATGCCCCGGCTACATTTATAATAGTTATGAAAGACATCCTCTCAGATGAGCTAGGTATCTTTATGTCAGTTTACATTGATGATATCCTTATATTTATTGACACATACCAGGACCATGTAGAACATATCAAAACAGTCTGCAGGAAGCTGGAGAAGGTAAAACTATATGCAAACCTGAAAAAGAGCATCTTCTTTGCAAGGGAACTAGATATATTGAGCTACATAATAGATGACAATAGCATATATCCAGCACCAGAAAAAATAAGGACTGTTAAGGAGTGGACCAGGCCAAAGAATAAGGAAATTCAATGATTTAATGGAATAGTTAATTATATCTCACAGTTCTTACCCCACATTGCTACCATTACTGCTCCACTAATAGCACTCACTGGCAATGTAGAATAGCTTTGGGCTGACCTGTAGGAAGCTGCATTCCAGGCAGTTAAAAAGGTAGTAGAAGAACACCAGGTCTTGCAACTGATAAATTATTCCAAACTAGAAATAATATGATTGTTTACCAATACATTACCCACCTGAACAGGTATAGAAGTAGGACAAGGAGCAACTAGGGAAGAGGCTAGACCAGCAACTTTCCATAGCCAGAAATTGATACCCTCCCAAAGCAATTATCCCACACACCAACAGGAGGCTCTTGCAATCGTTGAGGCTGTGGAAGCCTTTGCACACCTGTTGTCACACACTAAATTCACTATAGTTACCGAC
Source organism: Choiromyces venosus 120613-1 (assembly GCA_003788595.2). Classification (NCBI taxonomy): domain Eukaryota; kingdom Fungi; phylum Ascomycota; class Pezizomycetes; order Pezizales; family Tuberaceae; genus Choiromyces; species Choiromyces venosus. The sequence goes on from ML120351.1 coordinate 790,808, forward strand.
CATGAGAGTCTAACTAAACTCATAACCTAAAAGAATCTAAGCAATCAGCAGCAAAGGTAACTAATGCACCTTAGCTGCTTTGATTTTTCTATCTAATATATGCCAGGAGCAAAGAATTTCTTAGTAGACTACCTATCAAGAATTCATGAAGATGGATCTTCACCTTATGATATAACCCCCTAAGATCCCACCTTTGAAAATCATGATACCCAGATCACTCCAAACACTAAAGCATCAGAAATCTAAACCAACTACACCTCCTCAGCATCCTACAGCCTAGAATCTGATACCAATATGTACTCTTCAGCAGAAAGCCAACACACTCCAACCCTCACCACCCAAAACTCAATATTCAGAGTGAGCCCTGATTAAATGTTAAATACCATTCAGACAAATGCAGTCACCCAATCCCAGAAACGAAAAGACAGCAACTGGAGCCCTCCAGAGAATGAGGCCAGTACCGATGGTTCTATCACTAAAGGCAACTCCTATGGAGATGAAGTCACACTCCCCAAGTTATCCAAAAAAGAAAGCAGCACATGCTGCAAGCAGCTGGATGGCCTACACTAATAATAAATACAAAATACACAAATCTAACAAGGAAGGAGCAAACTACTTCTCCAGGGACCCTAAGAAGCTAAAGCAGAGCAAGAGGGGAAAGAAAGCTGCAGGCATAATCATTTCTCCCTCACAACCAAGTAGTACCCCACTCACCACCTGACCTTCCCCCCCTCTCCTACCTTCCTCACCAGAGTTTATAGTGGACCAGGAAAGGCTAGCAGACAAATTGATAGTTGATTAGCTACCGGATACCTCCCCTCCTTCTACTTCTACACCCCTCTACAGCAAACCTTTCTGGAGTCATCAGGAAGCTGAAATGGTGAACACCTTCTTAGGTACAATTCATACAATACTCTTGGACAATTTCTGCCTCAAGGCCATTGCAGTGCTTAAGCTTGACCCCCTCTTTGCCAGAGTCTAAGAGACTGACTCCAAACTACACTATTCCATCCAGGATAGCCTACTTATTGCACAGAATACCAACGAGCACTCTAACCTTTACATCCCTGTGAGACCTTTGGAAAGGGGAGTATCCCTTCAGGATTTCATTCTCAAAACAGTTCATGAAGGCCTTGGGCATTTCTCAGCCCACAAAAGCTACAACTATGTAGCCTGTTTCTTTTAGTGGCCACAGATGTGGCAGGACTTCATAGCTTAATGTCACTCCTGTGACCAATGTCAGATCAACAATGAACCAACTACACTCTCAGAAGGATAATTCCTCACACTCTCAGAGCCAGATGAGGCATACTAGTCCTTAGCTATCGATTTTGCTGGACTCTTTACCAAATCAAACAAATACAATACTATCATGGTTATCATAGACTAGTTCACATCTTACACCCACCTTGTCCCCCTTGGAGACCTTGCCACCTCCAAGAGGATGTTCAAAAAACTTCAGAGCACTATCTTTGATGTTCATAGCCTTCCTCTTAGCATAATACTTGACCAGGACTCCTAGTTTACCTCTAAGTTTTGGTCTCAAATGATGAAATCATTGGGAATTTAGGTCTGGATGGCCATCCAATACCATGACCAAACCAACAGCCAAGTAGAGCACATGATTCACACACTTAAGCAAATGATGAGGAAGTTTGTCAACAAAAGGCAAAACAACTGGTCCTAAGCTCTCCCCTCCATAGTGGCAGCTATGAATGGTGCACCCCACAAATCCTTAGGTATCTCACATTATCAGGCCCTCTATGGATGGCTATAGAAGATCTTTAACCCTGTTCAACAGTCAGCCAGCAAAATACCAGCTGTCAATGAGATATTGAATGCCCATGAAGCAACAAGGATGGAAGTGGATATGGTATGGAAGCATGCAATATTCAGGCAAATAGTGCAAGCAGACAAGCAGTGCAAACCCCAGAGATACCACTTTGGGATTGGAACCAGAGTACTAGTTAGAGGACAGTCCTACACCTCTACACCTGGACAAATGAGGAAGTTAAACCCCAGATGGTTTGGACCCTTCAAGGTGTTAGAACATGATGTCTATACTGACAACTACAAGCTTGAGTTACCCGAGTGAATGGAGTGGCAGAAACCCTTCTTCCATGTATCTTCTTATAAAGAATACCTAGAAAATGACCTGAACAGAATTGCATCTTGAAGGATGGACAGGCTGGCCCCTATCATTATTGAGAATGCAGAAGAATAGGAAGCAGAACAAATCCTAGACTACAGATGCCAGAACAATAGAGATGAATTCTTGGTACACTGGAAAGGATATGAAAGGACTGATGACTCTTGGGAACTCATCGAAAACCTGGAGAACTCCTTGGAAATTATCTAAGAATACTGGATTACCAACCACCTGGTGGCCCCCCTACCTAAGATCAATTCACACTATGTCAGAATGGTTTGGGAACCAATGGAGGTTTCAGAAACCCCCTGTGCAGCTGGACTATACCTGATGAATTTTGGGAACCTTATGATGATGAAGAATATGACTCTAGCTATTCAGAATTTGATTACTTCAGTACCAATGATGACTCCCTCCTTTAGCACCTAGATAGGAATGTGTAATAGGTGGTAACCTGTATGAACTAATACAATAGAGATCGGTGGTAGGCCAGCTATCATTCGATTCCTAAGGGAGACTAGAGAGGGAAAGACAAGAAGGTCTTAGAAGAAGCAAAGAGGAAAGGGAGTAAGAGAATCGCCATTCAACCAAGTATATTTCTTATCTAGGTTCTGTCTGAAGTCTGGCATTTCCTGCTAGTCAGGAAGCCTGTCTTAAATACATGATTTCCTCCACCCAAGGTAGAGGTTCCTGAAAACCCATAACTACTGTCATTACTGGTAAGTGCACACTACCAGAATCTTGTGATCCTACCAGAATCCTGAAAGCTCAAGGCAATCCTTCACTCAAACCTTATCTCTACCATCGGTATACATGACCATTCCTTCCCTTGGAATCCCTAGAGTAAACCCTTGCAGGTACAAAAGCATAACTAAAATAAACATAACATGTTACCGGAATCCTAGTGATACTGGTAGTGAAACAATCAATCAATCAAAGTAAGAACAAATAAAATAACATAACAAGGAAAAACATAAGTGTAACCAGTATACAGTTGCCAGAACATATACACATATTACAGAATGAGCAGGAGGACTTGGACTAGAGTATGTGGTGTTTTAGATTGGGGGAATGTAACATGTGTACATGTTCTGGTAACTGTATACTGGTTACACTTATGTTTTTCTTTATTATGTTATTTTGTTTATTCTTGCTCATGTTGATTGATTGTTTGTTTCACTACCAGTATCATTAGGATTATGGTAACTTGTTATATTTTGTATTAGTTATGCTTTTGTACCAGTAAGGTTTTGCCTTAGCGATTCCAAGGGAAGGAATGGTCATGTATACTGGTAGTAGAGATAAGGCTTGGGTGAAGGATTGCCTTGGGTTTTTGGGATTCTGGTAGGATCACAAGATTCCAGTAGTGTGCACTTATCAGTAATGACAGTGGTTGTGGGTTTTCAGGAACCTCTACCTTGGGTGGAGGAAATCATATATTTAAGACAGGCTTCCTGACTAGTAGGAACCACCAAACTTCAGACAGAATCTAGATAAGAAATATACTTAGTTGAACAGCAATTCTCTTGCTCCCTTTCCCTTTCACTTCTTCTAAGACCTTCTTGTCTTTGCCTCTCTAGTCTCCCTTAGCAATCGAACCCTAGCTGGCCCACTGCTGATCCCTATTGTATTAGTTCATACAGGTTACCACCTGTTACAAAATCTAAGATGATAGTTAAGCCTTATACAATTTATATCACTACATTTTGGTGAAATACAAGGTATGACTAGGTTAAAGAGAACACAGATTCAAGTTTAAGAAAGTGGGTTTAGTGGGGTTCAATAGTGAAGTGTTTCAAGAGCTGCAACTTTGATATGGCTCATGTTCTTCATCACAAGAGTATTATGTCAAGATTTTATTTGGGATAATTCACTCTATTAAATAACTCTTTAGAGGTTATTAAGAGGTTAGGAAGCTTCATTAGTGCCAGGAAACTGACTTGAGGGTGGAAATTATCTCCTCGTGTTCCTCCATGGACTTGGCAGCTCTTAGCCAATTATCTCTCAGCCCAAATTGAAAGACTACCCTTGCCATCCTACTTTGAGGACCCCTAATATTGAGCATCAATAGGAGAAAGGCCTAGTTGAAGATACGCATGCAGAGGAAGCGAAGGAGAGGGCGGATATGGAACATGATGGAGAGGGGGTTGTTGCAGTGGTATTGGGATTCTTCGTTGGAAGGGATGATGATGTCAAACAAGCTAGGTGTGATCAAACAATTGGGACATTTTCTCCAGGAGGAAAAATGTGTTCTTTGGATGTCGGTATACTACTCTTTAGTTTATTTAGGAGGGATGGCAGATGAATTCATGAATTATGATTTGATAAACAAGTAACTTGTTAGTTCACGATTAACTTTTTTTCAAGTCTTTCCCTGCAAGAAAAGAAGAGGAAAAAGTACTAGGCAAACGATACCTCATTAAATCACAAGTATCGTATGATGGACCGGAGAAGGAAAGACCACAAAATTCAATTAAACGGATATCTGATATGCATAGACTATGTCAATCCTCCTTCGCAAACCGAAAATCTCTCACTCGAAAGCACACGCAAGTATGGAACATCAAAGAAAAGACATTAGGCAAAACACAGAAAAATAGACATTTCTCTAACAGAACGCCATAGCTTGCTTTGAACTTGATTCCAAAATGTGCTGAATTTATATCAGATTTTGTATCCTCAAGCACCGTAAATGTGCCAACCAAGACCAAACGACCCCAGCCCAGCCCAGCCCAAACCAAAGTATATCAAACTCGACATACCCACCTGACTTGGCACAGCCAATGAGTAAGTTAACACAAGTTACCCAGAGGCCCTAAAAAACTTTTTCAGAGGAGTTCAATTGTGGTGCGGGATTTGTTGCTTCCAAGTTAGGAACAACTAGGAACTTGAGGGATAGACGACGAAAGCTACAAAGTTTCAACAAAGAACGGGAGCTATCGTAAAGACAACCAAAACCCCCAAACTCGCAAGGCTGTAAGATATACGATAAGAGTACTGTCAGTAGTATTTGTAATTGATCATAATCTCCTTCAGGCTGTTGTCTGATATTTAAGTTGGGTATCGCAAGGGTGCGACCTAAGTGAGAGATGTCTGAAGTGAGAGTGACAAAATATGAGCTAGGTAATATCACAGAGTACGGTGCTTGGGGAGGAATGTCCTACATTCTAAGGGGCCTTATTGAACTTTCTCAAGTTATAGGAGAAAAAAATGCATGGTCATCCATCAGCCCGAATACCGGTGCCGGCAGTAGTGCTTTGAGCAACACTGTCTGGCTAACATGAAAGACAGTGCAGTAAATTCTCCCAAGGCCCCCAATTTCCAACACAGATATAATATGTTGCTCTAATCAGAGAAGTACCATTGGGGGGTTTTTTTTGAATACCCCTCACAGTGGTTTCAGTTTTGGTTTCTCTCCTAAGAACTGAGCATGCACCCGGATATGGAGTACATAACCAAATTGTGATAGGGGCTGTTCTTTAGTTTTACATATATCCTCGGCTTGAGCGGTGCGCCGAATGGAGTTTGAGCGACAGAGTGGACCCCTTCCGCACCATATTGTTATTGGCGCCAAGTACTGTACGGTGATAATTTTCCCGAGTGATCTGGTCGTGATCAAGACAGATGAGGCTTGTTGCCCAAATACGTCACCAGCTTTGTCATATGGAGCTTTGTAACCCAACACCCAAACTACTCAATACCCTTTCCTTCCTCCCTTTTCTCCTCCTCCACCCCCTCCTCTCCTTTAATTTTCTCCAATTCCGTAACCTCATCATGTCTTCTCGCGTGGCTATTCCGTTCATATTTGTCGTTGCCTTTCTATACGCTTCCTACACTACCTACATCTCCCTTCTTACCCCTAGAACCCTGACTTCTTGTCTTACCCGCAACTATCCTCCGAGCCATGGTGTTGGTAATCAACAATCATTGGGAACACCAAGTCTTACAACCGAGACCAAAGTTCCGCTCGAAATCCACATAATGTCAAAATGTCCAGATGCCAAAGATTGCCTAGAACAGCTCATTGCACCCGTACTTGAGGAAATCGAGTCATTGGTGGACTTCCAAATGAGCTTCATTGGAAGGTATTTTCTGCCGCTTAGCTTTACTTCCGTATTCGCTAATGAAGATTCCCAGACCTACGGCGGATGATGGCATATCTTGTATGCGCGGGCCCTCAGAATGCCTCGGCAATAGTCTACATCTCTGTGCTGCGAAGATCAATACACCTCCTTCGCCTCCTGCTGCACATACGTACTTACCGTTCTCGCTTTGCCTTACACATGACTACAAGAATATTCCGGAGCGAAAATTGGTTGAAGGATGTGCAGATGAGAATGGAATTGACTTCCGAAAGCTAAACGAGTGTGCGTCAGATATGGGACCTGATGGTGGACTAAGCATGCTGAAAAAGAGCGTGGAGAGAAGCAGAGACCTCGGGGCGGAGACAAGTTGCACTATCAGGGTTGATGGGAAAAAGCGGTGCGTTAGGGACTCAGGCAGATGGAAGGATTGTGATGGAGGGAGTAATGTTGAGGATTTGGTGAGGGATATTAAGAAGATTTACAAAGACAAGAATGGTGATCACGAAGGACTTGGGGGGAGAGGCAAGAAGCTAAGCGAGTGGATTGAAAGTGAGCGTATCATTTGGATTGGGCACTAATTTCGATTGTTTTTTTGCACCTATTTGGCATTTGGGTAATGTAGCTCAAAATCAATAGGATGACCACTTTACTCGAGTGATTCTACTTATGGGTTTATTTGAAAGTTAATTGTAATCTCAGAATGCAGCAAGATTCTTAGTTAGGTTTAATGCAAGATGAGGGTGTTTCTGTTATCATATTATGGGGCAGGAAAGGCTAGTAATAAATAGTAGACCATCATAGACTTCACTACCGTAGGGTATTTCGGGGAAAATTGATACGACACTAACACTAGATGGGTATTGTACTGTACAGCCTAACATTGCTTGTGAATTGCTAAGGATAACCAAATATTAGTCAGGGTATATTGTTATGCAGTACTAAAGAAAGGGAAGTGCTGGTTCATTACATATCCAGCTCAGCTTGATATGGCCCTCTGGTGAAGCATTGATCACTTAAAAGAATGATCAACCTAATGAATAGTACTGGGTAGACTACAATATCACGGGAGAATTAGTATCGGATAATACCAGCAGCCTAAGGACTACTATCGTAGATGATGTCTCTAGAGTGCTATGTAAATTACTGTACAATAACTTAAGTGCATATCAGTACTTGTATGATTCTAACTATCTTGGGACTAGTTTTCAGAGTGCAGGGAATTGTGTAACGTGGTTATGAGCCTCCGGTTGACCCCTCCTTGCATCACCGAGCCTCCGAAGCCAAAAGCAAACTCTCATTACAATATTCCTCCATTCAACATCTTTTAACAAAGTTTCACGATGAGCACAGAAATTATAACCACAATCTCTCCTATAACCGGCCAGCCATTGCTGACCAGAGAGGGAGTCTCAACCGAAGACTTCTCTTCGGTAGTCGAGAAATCCAACCATGCTTTCTCGACCTTTCGTCACACCCACCCTTTGAAGAAGCGACAGGAGATCGTCAATAGAGCCTTGGAGATTCTTTCAAGCAAGAGTGAGCTCTTAGCTAAGGAATTGACAGAGCAAATGGGGAGACCTATTCGTTACACTGGCTCGGAGATATCAACTGCAAAAATGAGGGGGGAGTACCTCTTGAAAGTTTCCGACGAGGTCTTGAAGGATTCCCCCGGTGAAGAACAGGAGGGGTTTAGAAGATTCATTCGAAGGGAGCCTTTAGGAGTGGTAGGACCTCTCTCACACTCGCGTCAATAATTGCCGGTTAGGTTTCGGATTGAACGGTTATAATTCTTGCTAACTCTCTGGATCTTGTAGATCTTGGTAATCTTCGCTTGGAACGTGAGTCCAGCTATTGCCTGGCGGATATCTATCTAAATCGCCGTCTTAAAAGCTCGTGGGGGCAGATAACTGATTGGCGAATTCTAGTACCCATATCTTATTTTAATAAACTCGCTTGTCCCGGCTGTCCTTGCTGGGAATACCTTACTCCTGAAACCATCCCCACAAACACCCACTGTAGCCGAACACATTGTCTCGATATTCGCCGAAGCAGGCCTCCCTGAAAACGTATTACAGACGGTCCACTGTGGAACCCCTAAGACGCTCGAGTCTTTTGTTTCTCATCCGGATATCCGCTCAATAGCCTTCACAGGATCCGTGTCTGGAGGGATTGCAGTCCAGAAGGCTGCTGTATCAAGAGTGGTTCCCGTCGGGCTCGAACTCGGAGGAAAAGACCCAGCTTATGTTCGCCCGGACGTGAACTTGGCTTGGGCTGCGGAAAACATCGTAGATGGAGCGATTTTCAACTCTGGCCAGAGTTGTTGCTCAATTGAGCGAGTCTACGTCCACCAGAGTGTCTATGACGATTTCTTAATAGAGGTGGTGAAGGTCTTGGAGGGTTACAAGCTCGGGGACCCACTCGACAAGAGCACGCAGATTGGCCCTGTTGTCTCAGTCAAATCTGCGAAGACCATTTCTGAACATATCAACGATGCGGAGGCTAAAGGCGCCGTGAATCTTACTCCGAAAACAGTATTTGCGGAAGGTGTCCGATTGGGTGAGACATTTGTGAGACCAGAGCTTTTGGCGGAGTGCAACCACAGTATGCGGATCATGATTGAGGAGACGTTCGGGCCTACAATTCCTGTCATGAAGGTTTCCGATGACGAAGAGGCCGTGAAGTTGATGAACGACTCACAATTTGGCCTAACGGCTAGTATCTGGACTAAGGACATTGAGACCGGAGAAAGGTTAGCAGAACGAGTTGAAGCGGGAACAGTGTTTGTTAATCGCTGTGATTATCCTAGTCCGGTAAGTTCTAGATCCCTCTTCTCCCGATATTTTGCTTTTTGGGGGCTTTTTGGCATTTTACTCTCCGTAGATCGTTACAAGTCATTTTATGGTTGTGATAATGTGTTGTTTGCTTGAGAATTTATCTTTCTCAATTGACACTGTACTTCGGAGACAAGCTCTGCTTTTGGGAGCAACGGAAAAGCCGTTGGTTTCATGGCGCTGTAGAATCCCCTTTTCTCTCCTTAATAGATTAATCTTCTTTGCTGGCACCTCACGTGCGAATTTATTGCATAGAGGTATGGTAGTGTCTCTGACTGACCGGCGACATTGTACCATACATAGGATCTTGCATGGACCGGTTGGAAGGATTCGGGCAGAGGTGTAACTCTGAGCAAGTTTGGTTTCGAGGCATTTGTGAGGCTGAAGAGCTTTCACTTGAAGAACTACCCGGAATTAGATAAATAAATCCCAAATGGAAAAAAAGTTCGCCCTGGAATGTGCGAATGTATGTTTAAGGTTTGACAGATTTGTTGGCGGTACTTTTTTATTTTTTTTTTTCTCTGTTTCTCCAGCTATAGATACGCTTATCCGCAGAAACAAGGGGCACTCCGTTCTGTTACTATCATGCTTTTTTTTTTTCCTATTTGAAATAAACGTTATGCAATGGAACGCTCGATACAAGCAAAATGTGCTTGAACCTCTCCTTTGGGAATTCGAAGCTAAAGTTTGATATATATATCATACCAGCATTGTACACAAAGTTGGTCTTGTGACGATACACAGTTAACCCGCTAGACCGGTTATGACTATTTCGGGTGGTCACTTTGCCTTTGCATTGAACATCTGCAGAATCCGGATTTGCGGATTGAACCGACGGCAGCACTAAGCCGTACTGTACTGATGGAGAGGAATGTTTGATTATCTACCTGCTAGTACAGTACACGTACTCTATGACTTACAAGTCAGCACTCTACGGCGACCACAAACCCATGGCAATTTTTAATTTTAACTTTATGCTTCTCAACATACCTTGGGGTTCCATCATGCTGTGGTCCTTAAAGGAGAACAGAAGCTAGCGGGAGAATGAACTCACGAACGGAGGGTATGCGCCCTATCGGTAGTTGTTAAAGATTGTCGGGACAGCCGCCCGAGGGGAATGGGAGGCTTTTTTTTCTTTTCGAAATCGCCAGATCTATTGTCTCGCAGGGTTTGTGAGATCGATGGTGGCTTTTCTTGTCGTCTTCTTGCAGCTCCACCAAGGGCCTATCAAATCTCTCAAAAGGGGGGAGAAAGAAAAGAAAGGAAAGGGAGAGGAAAAAAAACCAACATGGCGGCGAGAATCATGGATGGATTGATTGATGCCGTGGGGAGGAGGGACAGGGGGCGGGAGATTTTCAGATCAAAACCATGGATAAGAATGATTGATTGTGAGACATACATGCATTTGAGGCATGTTCAAGGGGGAGAGGAGGTAGGTCAAGCCTTCTTGCGGTATTGTAGGAGGGAGTTGAACTTTGAACGGATTTTTTTTCACTTGCATCTGACTGGGAGTGCCCTGCTATGCCATCGGACTTTTTTTATCTCTAGAGAGAGTTGGAAAGGAATAAAGTCCTGTGCGGGACTCGTTCTCGTGTCATATTACCCTCGTGCGTCTGTCTACATGGGAAGAGTGATTTTTCGATTTTTCGATTCTTTTCCCATCTTGATGTCGGGAGAAGTCGAAAGAGGAAGCTTGCCTCGGATATGTTGGGGGCCGAGAAAGAGAAAACGAGGGGAAAAAAAGAGGGCGGCATTTTAGATATAGGGAAGTGGACTCGAGGGGAAGGATATGATTCCATCAACAACCAACTAAATAACTAACCTACTAATAATCTGTTCGAGTATCATTTGTCTAACGCACTATACATGAATCATGGATACCTACACATAAACCCCATGCGCGTGCGCATCTTCCGTGCTGCTCTGTTCCCAGCACTTGAAAGGGTTACTTACTACTATGGTACTCTCCTACATACGGTACTATACTTGAGCAGTATTGTACGTTACGGGAAGAAGAGTAGTAGCAAAGGGGGAGGTATTAACTTGGTCGGATACAGAACGGGGAAATGTCTTAGATGTCTGTGTGGCTGGCTAGTTTGCTGGTTGGCTTGCTACGTACGGCAACGTACTGTATACTTTTCTTTTCTTCTCTTTTCTTTTCTTTTCTTTTCTTTCCCTTTTTGTTTTTGAATTGTTTTCATCTTGTCCCGGAGGCGTAACGATTTGTATGTGCTTATATCGTACCGTAATGTATGTGGTGGGTGTTTAAGGCTTATCTGCTTTCGAGTTAAGGCCCGTTGGTGGTGGGTGTCTTGCATGTGAGTACAGTATGGTGCCGGTCAACCAAAACCTGCCCTCCACCCAAAGTTCTTGGACAATCTGGACAAACTGAATTATCAGAAATCAAGAAAAAACTTTAAAAATAATTCCTCTGGTAAATCTGTTGAGAATCCCTTGGGAAATCCTCTAATGACTTTTTTTGTTTATTTATTTTATAGATGAGTTCAAACTCGCCAATCAAAATCATGTTGCAGCAGGCTGTTTAATACAGATGTGCAACATCTTCAATTCCAACCCCAACCACAACAATGACTTTCTGCATACTTTTGGGAGGAAACAAACACGATAGATCAATTCTAACATATCTTTATAACAATTTTACCAGAGGAAATTTCAAAATACCTTCTCAATAAGAAGCTATTTCCAATTTAAAAATTTTGTATCAACTTGGCCACGAGGGCAGGTTTTGATTGTCCGGCACCATACAGTACTGTACGTGAATGAGCTTTTAAGATCCTTTGGGTACAGCACAGTGAGAAGGCCAAACTATATTCTGTCGTGCGGAGTAAAAAAAACTAAAGCAAAGAAACGTAAAGCAATTATCAACCGGCAAATCTCTAGCAAAAAGTTTGTTTTTTTTTTTTGCTAGCTCACGGCAAATAATCAAAAAAAAAAAAAAAAATTTTTTTTTTTTTTGATGTGCCAAGTCCGGAACAAAAAAAAAAAAAAAAAAAAAAAAAAAAAAAAAAAAAAAGATAAGAGAAGCAAGAGCTAAGTTAAGCTCCAAGAAAATGTGAGGGGGAGAAAGACAAAAAGTTCCAAAACAGTTACTGACGCCGGGAAAGCCCACTTTGGAGATCGATCTCGTGGAGATGCTGCCCCCGCCAACACCATCAAACAAATAACTGATAGTAAATATAGTGCGTAGGTCTTAGATATAGCAAACCATCTTGAACTGAACTCCTTCCCACTCTCGCCTTCCTCCTCGTGCTTCCAATCAAAAGCCAAAGATGTGTCGTGAGAAAAAGCAAGTTGAGGCCCTTTCCCCAAGAACGTCCCATTGGAGTCGCAGTCGCAGGTCGACAGGTAGGTAGAGAGGTAGGTAGGCGGGTAGGCGGGCATACCGGTACCTGCCTCCCCATCGTTTCTTCTTCCCAGATTGGAACGAGCGAACGTCTTTACATTCCAGAGACATATGCAAGGGGGGGTAGGGTAGCACGGCTTTGTGCGTTATGAGGTCCCTCCTCCTATACCTATGTGCCTGTGCCTGTACCTAGCATCCTACGCTGTCCTCCCCGACATATGGCCCGGGTCCTACCGGGTTGAGTTGGGGTGCTTGAGTTAGGCTTGAGGAGAGAGAGGGTTGATATAAGAACACCTTGGAAGAACCCCCCCCCGCGCTCCTTCCCCCTTCGTTCTGAGGGATAGAGAATAGCGGAGACATCGATATATACCCACTTCCATACATAAATTCGTTCATATATACACATACATCCATCCATTCTCAATCTTCGAAATCACACCCTTGCGAACTATACAATACAGCACAATTCAACACTACACCAGACAATTTCTGAACAAAAAAAGAATCCTCAATTCAATCTCCACTTTATCACACCTCCTGCACTCAGGTCGGCATAATCACAACCACCACCATGGGTTGCATGTCATCAAAGAGCTCCCCCTCCATCGAACCCGAGAAAAGGCCCGCTCCAGAAATTGTAAGAATCCCCCCCTCTCTCTTCCCCACTCTCCGAATTTCCTTTCATAGAAAAAGCCAAAAGCTAATAAGGAAACCCCCCCCAAAGAGCTGGCCAACAAAATGCTACCGAAACCCCGGCGTCCTCCCCTCAACCCTGGCAATCGGCTATCCATACCCATACCCAGACGGGTACCCAAACACCGCCCCACCCTTCCCAATCCCCGACAACACGACTTGCAATTGTCGAAAATTGGAGGCGGAGGACGCATTCGGGGACTGCTGTGATGCCCTGCACGCACTCACCTCTTGCGATGCAGCTAGGCGGGGGGCAGCAGCGGCACAGAGCCCTGGTCGGATATTGAAGGTCTCTTCCTCCAGAGGTAGTAGGAGTTAAGAGTTTTGTGGTTTGGGGGGGGGGGTTTTTTCTTCGAAAAAGAAGAAGGAAATGAATTTATACCCCTTGGATAGGTGATATGGATGGCCTGTGTGCAACTGCTGTGGCTGCTACGGTTCCTGCCTCTCCCTCTCTCTCTCTCTACACTAGAGGGGGGGGGGTTTTCCCCCTTTATCGGTGTATTATTATTACCAACACTATTATTATCATTGTTTGGTATGGGATTTTTTGGGGGAATTTGGGATTTCTGTTTTGCCTAATTTGAGGGATTTTTTTTTTTTCCTCCTTCTTCTTCTTCTTGGGATGGGAATTATCAAGTTATCGGGGTTCTGGTGTTTTTTTGTTTTTTTTTCTATCTTTTTTGATTACTGGGGAGATTATATTACTTCATACCCCCGAATTCAATCAATCAATCAGCAAGTCAGTCAACGACAAACTTCTCCTTTTGTATCGGTATTGGGATTGACCTTATTTATTTTTCGCTTGTTCCCCCTCCCCCTTTTCTTCTATAACGTACTGGTCCCCACTACCCGGGGGTGGGGTGGAAAAGAAGGCGCCTCACGGAAAGCGTGGGCTGGACCTCACACCTTTTTCTTCAGAGACAGATTGAGTAGGGGTGACCTTCCTTCCCGACGGATTAACAACGATATATCTCGAAATTTTGCTTGGAAAGTATGTGATTATAACATGGTCTAACTCACTATACATCTCTGATTCATAACAATACCCACTTACTCACTTCTTCACGACCAATCACTCGATATGCGAACCGCGGCGATTTATCAATCCCGTTGACTGATGAGGTAAAAATCCTTGGAGGCGGAGATTATCCGCGCCTGTAACTTATGACATGATCTCTCCTCTCCTGCACTGTAAGTGTCGGGAATATACTATGAAACGTAGTATGTAACGCTGAAATCGTTAGCTCCCGTAATATTCCTATATCCCCTAGTTCTTCCCCGGGGGGGGGAGGGGCATTGCGGCTCTTGTGGGAATTAGTCGAGCGGTAGACGCCTTACACACACTTATGTTGGCGGCCGTGGCGCTTGGGGACGGTCAGATGGGAGGAAGAGTTTGGGATAGGGGGGGGGAACATGTCGGCGTCCGGTCAAATATGTAATTCGCGGAAGAAAAAAATTATCGTGAAAATCTTTTTCTTTCGTTATCGAGTAACATCGACTACTTGCTACAAATTAACGCTTTGAGGCATTCATTTCAAAGTGGTATAGTAGAATTTAATGACATTCCGTATGAATCTGGGATAATAATAATAATAATAAAAAAGATCAACTTTGTAAAATTTGGAGGAAAATTTTTTTTTTTCCAGGTGCCGTTGTTTAGAGGTCGTCAGCAATGGGTGTCCGTCCCCAAGGATGATAATTACCTAATGCTGCCCTGTCAACTCTGTGTATTCAAGTGGTGCGAAGACTAAAGTAACTATACTTACCTATCTGCTCGTACACTACCCCTTCCCCCCCCGGCCCCGGGAGAGGCCCAATCTGGCAAGCCGTACTTAACATATCCTTCGCACAATACTTCCGACGTATAGCACAACAACCCCCCCCCTTTCTCCCGCCCTTAGAGCACAGCACGTCCCTGAAGAAAGAAAAATCAACGAATATAACGAATCCCGGAAGTACGCCCGCCCGCAGGCACGTATAGTAGAGTACGTAACGTGCGTGCGCACATTCATGCAATGCACGTATGACGGACGGTATGCGAGGCGGATCTCCTGAAATCTTAATATAAAAAAAAAGGATACATTTCCAATGTTTTCCGATGTGTGGGGAAGGGAGGGAAGGAAGGAAGAAAGGTTTTTTTTTTCCTTTTCTTTTTCCCCTTTCATAAGTGCAGCTGTGAGTGAGAGTGTGGGGGGGGGGGGGGTGAGGATGAGGTGAGGTAATTTTTTTGGAGGAGGGGGGGTTATGGTATGGATGTTTACAGGGAGGAGGAGGGGTAATTCTCTGCACTGTATCCCTGATGGGGGGAGTAAGGGGATTGGGGTACCGGATAGACTCCCGGGGAGTTGGTTTTGCTCGACGATCCTTTCTCGGAGTCGGAATCGGAATCGGCTGGCTTGAATATCGTGTGTTCTTGATGGGTGCTATTGCGGATATCAATGAAGGTATCTGTGGGGGGGGGGGTTTTCTTCTCGAAATCTTCTGGAGCGTCGAAAAGAGCATACTATTGGGCGTGGTTGAGTCTGGACACTGCAGGTAAAGGTAGGTAGGGTGGTAGATTGGTTCCGAGCGAGCAGGGGGGGACCTCTCGAAACTTGTCCGATGTCAATTACGACAATCATATGATGATAATTTCTTTTTTTTTTTTTTTTTTTTTTTTACATGCTAGGACTAGGTATGAAGGAGATGCCAAAGATTCCCTTCCCGCCTTACAAGTACCGAGGTTCTCCATGATAATCAATCACAAAATTCCCCCCCCCCTCCGGGGGGGGCCGTGGTTGTCAGACGGAGAGCATGATCATTTATATGTCCTATCTATCTGGGGTATACATGTTTCATCTCTATCGTCCATAGTTGAGTTACCATACTTGGCTTATTGCCTACCGTGACACCCGTGCTAGGAAATATATATTACTGCATCGAGTGACATATGATAGCTGTCATTGAGATCTGATGGTATGGACTAAACCTGGGGAGCCAGCATGTAACTGTCAAAATTCGACATCCCGATTATATATAGAGACTGTATGATACTTCCCACATACCCTTGTGCCGGAAGTATTCTCCCTGGGCTACCGTATATTCTCTTCCGCTGCCCCTGTGATTATTAGCATAAAGTAGGTTGACAGTTCCGACTTTCCAGCCCCACAATTTGGGGACTCTCCGGAAACGTCGGTTGCCATTTATCGGAGGAACTTCTAGCCGCCGTAACCATATAAACGAGAACGGAGCGAAGTACGAGGCTGTAATTCGAGTAAAGGAGTTGAGCGATCGAACAATAGCAATGAAGAGCAATGCTAATGAAGTTTATGTTTTGTGAATTGGGGACCTAGCACTGGGGGTGATTAAAGCCACTTTCATCCGATGTATGAAGCAAAGAAAGTATTTCGTTCATTTCGGACGCGCCACAGCTTAAAGTGCCAGTGTTCTACGGAAAATGATATGTACCGAGCGTCCATAACTTTGTATGTGCCGGGGCATCTTGAAAGTAATCTGCAATCTTAGACTTGGACTGCTTGCTTGATGAGAGCGGGAGGGGAGGGTTAAACGATGCCTTGATACCGAATTTAAACATGGGGTTTATTAAGGTAATGTGCTTTCTGCCCGTGATCATACCACTGGAAGCATACCATAGCACCACTACGGTAGTCCAGAACTAGGCTTATAAGCGGACTAATCTATTTCTTTTGTTCAATTTTTTTGCAACTTTTAGATTGATGCATGTTTTTTTCCCACAAGTCATTGGTACAATTTATTTACAAACCGGCACAGTCTGGTCGTTGGTCCAAGTGTTTTATATATACTTCCCATGAGTGAATGATAATTTGTGCCTGTTTCTCTATAGAAACGATGTATGTGGTATCGAATCCTTATGCTACAAAGCTTAAACACTGCTATCCATGAGCCTATAAAGATCGCTCTCACACAAATTTCGGGGAAGATCCAACAGAGAAATTCTGCCTCAGGGTTAAGTAAATTTACCATGTCTCGAATCAATCTGTCGGTCTTGTATGCACAAAAGTCGTTAAACGCGCAAAAGTCTTGCGACTCACGCAGAAAGCCTGCATACTACAGGTTGAACGTTTTTAAACCCTAGAGCTGAAAAAAGAGAAATCTCCTGATATTCGTCTGGTTGGGTTACATTACTGCACTTGCTCTCGACTTGTGGAAATATCACTCGCTGGCGGGTGCTACGTGCGCACTATTTTTACAAGTGATTTTCCGAGTTATTAAATCCTATTGGGCTGTCTGTACTTCACAGTGCTCGTACAATTGCAAGTGTAGGCCACTTGACTTATTAAGGCTTCCAATCAGCTATTGGAAGCTATGGCCTATGATATGGTAGCCTTCTGCTCGTGCAAGTAACTGTGCGAGGCTGGGGACAGGAATCACCGGATGACCGGTAGCGCAAGCGTACCACACCAAAAGCAGCCGACTTCAAGTAGTTGAATTTCCCCCCCAAGTTACCCAAAGAATACAAAAATGCTACTGCAAGATTCAGGACTATGTCAACTTTTCATACACAAAAGCTTAGGGCTAAGTTAGCAAAGATAAATTGCTGTTTTGGCAGCTAGAATTATTCGATTGAAGTTGAAAAATGGATTGAAGTTGAAAAATGGCCAAAAAAAAACCATTGTTTCCCATACAAAAAGCGCCAGGACCCAATGTCACTTTTGCTCTTTGATCAATAGACATCCTGAAAAATGAGATATCCATTTGTGACGACCTGGAAGAGAAATTCTAAGGAATTCTCTTGGATATGCAGTAAAAGTTGGGCTTTATTGATTGAATAGAGGTGTTATAATGCTGTGAACATGGCTACCTTGGGTGTAAAAGGCACTTCTACCGATGATTTCTGTCCCTAGCCTCGTACTACTACTCGAGTAGTTCTGTACTCAAAAACAAGTGCATTGTTAGGCGCCTGGCACCCTTACACATAACGAGGCGTTTTCGAATCCACAAGTGCCGGTATCAACTCTCAGTTTCTCTTCATAATATTATCACCCCTTTCCCCAACCTTTTAGCTCTCATTACAACTTCCGGTAGCAGACTCTTAATTATGTCTCAGCCACGGTACTGTATTACGCTACAACATTAGTACAAGTACCAATCGACTCGATAAGACTAGCTGCCGGTGCCTCAAAACAATCATTACCTACAAGTAATACAACGATCCAGTACAGCAGAAAGACCCTCTCCAAGTTAAACTATCGCAAAACAAAAAAAAACAAGCCTCACCATCCACTCTTCCAAATTCCCAATTTATTATATACCGTAAGAACTAGAATACTTGAACCTCACGCTAGGACGTTGGAGGTGCCTCTCCTAGTAAGGTCTGTTGTGTTTTTCCTTTTTATTTGTCTCAGCGGTGGGCTGAAGGCCAGTTTTTTTGGGGGTGATTCCCCCCTTATCCAAAAAGGGGAATTCTGGACGTCTTAGCGCGAGGTTCAATTATTCCAGTTCTTACGGTATCATACCACGGAAGACAGCGGAAGCCCAGCCCAAAACAACACCCAATCAAGTAGACACAACGCCGGGAACTCGCTACATAATACATGATACATTCATTCCAGACTTCAAAACCTTACCTTCCCAGCCTGTCGCATGATCGGTTTCCTTTCCTTTCCTTTCCCCTCCTTACGATCATGGTTGGACGAACGAGCAGCTAAAACCCTGCAGAAACGGGCGTCGATCTGAACACGCCTAAAAATAGAGCAGTCCCGGGGAAGAGGGCATTACAATACTTTTCGCCCTCCGTATTAAGTTGAGCAACACCTACCGTAGTATGCTCCTACCGTATTATGGTATGACCGAAAGAATAGTAGAAAGGGGAGAAGAAAGAAAGAAAGAAAGAAAAAAAGGGGGGGCAAGAGCTTGAACCTGAGGAGCATTGGAATGAAGGGACTACACGCGACATTCATCCATCCAGCAACCCTTATCGTACCGTACTGTGGGAGAGACTCTCGTGTAAGGTGTTGAGAGGGGTGTTGATGATAAGATACAAAAGGAAACAGTGGCCTTAAATACAAGACCAATATCCACAGCGCGCGTCCCATGGGTAGTTCACGCACTTTAACTCAGTGCAGTACGGTATATACAGTAAACTGGGTAAATAAAACCACCCCCCCTCCCACCTTGTAAAAAAAAAACCCCTATTTTGTATCTATTCCCATTTATTTTATTCTGATTTCCATGGCACCATCCGCGATCTCCACCCTCACCACCAGCACCAACAGCAACAGTAATAATGCCGCCGCCGCAACGCCCACAGCAACAACCCCAATCCCACCTCGAGAAGCGGACCTCCTGAAGAAACTTGAGGCACCCCTCGCCAACGTGCCCGGAATTGCTAGGGCTTTCGAAGTGATATATCACAACCTTGCTCTCACAGCCTCGGACCAGTTTCTCCCCACGCCCATTCGTGCACTTCCCACGGGTGAAGAGAAGGGGAGGTTTTTGGCGCTGGACCTTGGAGGCACGAATTTGAGGGTTGCGGTAGTGTGGCTGCGCGGTGGGGATGGATTTGAGGTTTGCATGCAGGGGAGTTGGGGCATTCCAGAGCATTTGAAGAGTGCGGCGGCGGAGCTGTTGTTCCGCTGGGTGGCTGATAGGATTGGGGATGTGGTTGGGGGGTACTTAGCTGATGTTGCGAGCGAAGAGAGGGGGAGGATTTCGGATGAGGGGATGGAGTTGGGGATTACTTTTAGTTTTCCTATGGAGTATGTTTCCTTTTGCTTTTCCTGTTTGAACTTTATCCCTCTGAAGTTATTTTTGCTGATGGTGGTGGGTACAGACAAACATCCCATGATTCAGCACTCTTAATGCCAATGGGTAAAGGATTCACCTTCACGACTACGAACGACCTATCAAGTCTTCTAAGAACAGCTTACGACGACCTCCTCTCGACCACCACCACCACCGCATATCCGCTTCCAAAGCTAGACATCGTCTCCATAACCAACGATTCAATCTCAACCCTCCTCTCAGCAGCCTACCTCCACCACTCCACAGGAAACACCCGCGCAGCAGCAGGCATCATAGCAGGCACAGGCACGAACGCAACCTGCCTCTGTCCCATCTCCAAACTCCCAGTATCGAAGCAGCCAACATCAGGCCCGAGCACGGGCACCATCCTACTGAACACAGAATGGAGCATCAGCGGCACCGCCCCGCCGCTGAAACCTTACACCACAGCCTGGGACGTACAAGTCGACCTCGAGAATGAGAAACCCGGCTTCCAGCCTTTTGAAGAGATGGTTGGGGGCAGGTACCTTGGCGAACTGGTACGACTGGTATGTCTAGACCTCTTCACGTCCTCCAACAACATCCCCAAATCGCAGCTCCCCGAGAAATTGAAAGTCCGCAACGGCCTCGATACAAAACTCTGCAGCGACGTGGAAACTTCAGTCAACGACAACGAGGCACTCTCCCTACTACAAGATTACTTCGACCCAAACACCTCTTCCACTTCCTCCTCCTCCCCCGTGGACCCAGAAGAAGAGTGGAAATGGGACCTCGCCTCCGCCGCCAGCTTCCGCCGTATCTCAACCGCCGTATCAACCCGTGCCGCGGCGCTCGTGGCCGCTGCCACGATAGGCGTCCTCGGCGTCAACGACGAGTTAAAGCACCATGCCGAGGAGGAAGTACTCGTCTGCTACACGGGCACTGTGCTGGAAAAGTACCCGACGTTCAGGGAGCGCTGCGAAGGCTTCATGATGGAGGTTGTGGACCGCTGGGTCGGCGAGGATAGGATCCCGCCTGCGCCCGGTGGGAAAAAGCGGGTTGTGAGGTTGGTCGAGGCGAAGGATGGGGGGATTATTGGCGCGGCGGTGTTGGCGGGGATGGTTAAGGAGGGGAGGACTTGAGTGGGTTTCTATTTTTTTTTCTTTTCCCCTGTGTGTATCATACTGCACTTTTTTTTATCTTTAGTATTGGGATTGGGATTGGGATTGGGATTGGTGTATTGCGCCGCTTTGCTCTGGTATGATAGTAACTTGGCTTCGTAAAGCCATGGCCTTGGGATAAGATAATTCTCATTATGGGGCGTTCATCTCATCCGTACCTGTAGCGTTTCCTTGATGGCGGTTTCTCTCTACTCTAACTTTAGGAAATTTGTGTGCGCATGTTTGTGTGCTTGCCAGGGCGGGAATATACGATGAATTACGGTTTTCTATATCTTTCTTCAATAGCTACCGGGAGCGTTAGCCTACTTGCTATTCTGAATATCATGCTTTTTCACAATCAAGAGTGCCAGATTTGGTAGTGTACCGTATGTGCTTTCCGTTGCTGGTATGAATTCCCAGATATTCTGAAATGTCAATCAAAAAAATCCGCAAAATATCGCCACGTTATGTTCAAACTCACACAGTACTTGAAAAATTCCCACAATCCACAACCAGCGCCTATGTGCGCCAAGCTCGAAGCATGCCTCCCAAAAGGACCCTTATAAACAGGATTGGCCTGAAGAGAGTGTCAGACGAATAAACAATTACCCTGGGAAAGCAAGACACAACTCGAACCTCTGCCGGACCTCCTCAAAGTCCATTTGCGCATAGACTCTATTCACAATTCAAACGTAAAAGTGGTCACAGGGGAGAGCTGTACAATAAAGTAAAATAAAAACGGACCAATAAACAATAATATTGGTTCTTGGACAAAAACTGATAGGAAGAAAAACACAACGACCCTATGAATAAACGCCTTCCGCCGAATGAATAACCCACACCCCACGACATCCTGTACAGAGAGGAAAAAGAAAAGAAAAAACAATAACACCTTTTCCCGACCTGCCGTAATGCTCCGAACATGAAATAGAGAGAAAGGGTGAGAGATGGGTGAACTCGGAATAGAGGGGGGGTACTACTGCTCTATTCCGAATTTGAGGGAGAGAGAAGAAATGTGATTGGTACATCGCCTCCCATTGCCCGACCCCCGTATTCAAGATTCAGGGCCTCAAGGCCGCGATTGCCACCGCTCCACTCACAATGGAGAGACCGGCGTTCTGAATTTTGTTGGAGGAAATCGAGCTCCGGGAGTATGCGATAGACCCTCGCCTTTGGCTGTTGGTAGCTCACGTGAGCCGCCAGCGCGTTTTCAACCCGCTGGCTCAGGTTATATTTTTCTACCAGGTCCTGCTTGTCCACCGAATTCATGATCGGGGTACAAGGCACCGTCGGCGGGGTACTCGGAGTCGAATTGTCTGACATGGTGAAGGAAGAATAGGATGACGTAGAGCTGGATTCCGATACGCTTGCTGTGAGCTTCACAGGACAGCATTCAAAATTAGGGAAATTCTCTTCCTCTTCCTCCTCCTCTTCATCACTATCCTCCTCCTCCTCGTCATCATTATCATTATCGTCGCTTTCTTCCTCTTCCGATTCCTCGTCAGAGCCGGAATCCTCGTCCGAATCATACTCCGAATCCCCAGAACTGTAGCCAACCCCATCCTCCTCTCCATCATCATCCTCTATCTCCCACCATTCTGGGCCATCCTCCACCTCAACTGGTGTTTCCACCTTATGAATGCCCACCTGCTCTTTGCAGGATCCGAAATATCGACGACAGCAATCTAATTTACACCAGGAGTAAATTTCCTTGCCATCCAGGCTCTGACTTTGTCCAAAAGCAGAGCCACTAGGTTTTACTGCGTTATCCTCCCGGTTTGAAGGAGTAAAATTTCCCTTCCAGCCACGCCAAAGATTCCCATCACCAGTCTTGATCATATGAAAGAATTCCTGGTTGACATTAAACACATGACCAGCGGCGAGAGACTCAACAGGGTGTATAATTATCTCCGGGAGGTGGGTTCTACCATTCTCGAATTTCGAATGAATGGCGGCAGAGGGGTTCAAGAGGAAAGTTGGGGTCTGCGTAAATATTAGTATAAGCGTCGATAATGGGGGGAAACGAAGTATTCCATGGCAAAGCGAGCTCACTGTATAGCGAGAATGCCCATACAAACGATATATATACAACTTGTACGAGCATTCTCGCACGAGTGTGCTTTGGTTTTCCTTGGACTACTGTAGTCTTACCTTAAAAGCTCCAAGACCGCACTGAGTTACAGACTGTTGCCTTACAAGCAGCATCTTTTGATATTCTATGATATGAATTCGAGGATGTGGGGTCTGGTTATATATTAGTGTATGATACAATCGACGGTAGGGTAGATAAAACTTACTATGACGGGACCCAGAGAGTTGCGTGCTGGAGCAGTGGGCGCACTCATCTGCTCCGAAGAAATTTTAGCAGGCACAACTGCAGAAAAAATGGCAAGTCTGAAACTGTCCATTAGGACAAAAAAAGGTGATTTTCCCACGGAGGGGAACTGTCCAAATTGCTGGACGAGGAAACGTAGAAAGAAATCCATCATGGATAAAAAAAAAGCTGAAGCGGGTTGAGAAAGGGGAGCCGTATCGGAGTTTTTTTGCAAGAAATGATATCGCAAACGCTTCAAACTTGTTGTAGTTGATGGGGTGGAAGAGGGAGGTGGGAGGGAAGGAGGCGCGGAGAAGGTCAAGAGGAAAGGTTGTTTGTCGGTAGTGTAGAAGGTGCAAGACGGAGGATATAGGGTAAGGCTCTTTCCTATGTGCGCTGAGGTTTTTGTTTGACGTCGTGATATAATATTTCGGTGAAATAAAATGTTCCACTCGCCCTTGTGGGAAGGGATCTAGTAGGCAAGAGTCGGTCTTGGCACAAAGAGGGCTGATCTTCGCACAGCACGGCTACGTAAAAACGTCGCAACTCCCTTCTTTCAACAACAATAGACGTATACCAAACGGTCGTAATAAAGTAGGACCCTCCATGATGGAAAACGGATAAGGGGCCACGATGTCTCGAGAACGAGCCACCAATCTACCGAACAAAAGATGGGGCAACCATGGCTAGAATATTGTGTGGAAAAATAGGGGAACTCTTGTTATCTTGTCTGGAAGTGTATTGATTCGCTGCACAGTCCATCGAAAATATCTTTTTAGTGGAGTTTGTTGTAGAGGACTGGTAAAGTTGTGGTAGATTCGACCTGAAGTTGATCGGGAGAGCAAGGAGAGGGAGGGAGGGAGGAGAGAGGAAGGAAGAAATAGAAGCGTCAAGTCTCGTTTGGCTTGGGGCGGTAGGTGGCTGGGTCTAGGCTGGCTTGATTTAGAACAATGAAGGTGTAACTAGTTTGTCATGCGGGTATTTTTCAGAACATTCACAGTATTTTGAAAACCAATCACTCTCTCCCTGATTCCGGGAAGACCCGCCTCAGGGCTTGCTGTGCCAGAGTGAGTCCTAAAACAGGTGACAATGAAGGCTTATCCAATGAACTCAGCTCTAAAAATCTACATTCCAAGTTCATCCTTCATTATACAGTAGGTGAATTTACTTTTTCCTTTCTTCCACCATTTTCTTGTGGATTTTTTCGTCTCTTTTTTTTTTTTACATTCTATTTTTTTCTTCCCAGTCCTTCGTCACCTGTCTTTTTTTATCTCACAAAACTCATGATTTTTCTTTTCCAAGAAAAAGTTACTTTCTTTGGAAGGTGGGGCAATTATCCTCACGTCATTAGCACGGTAATGTCACTGGATTTTACTGGATGTTGAAGTGAAGGGTCCCTGAATATTCTTTCCTGTTCAAATTTACCCCTCATCCATCTGCAACGAGAGGTTTGACTGGCTAGTGGCGATCGATCATCTTTTTTCTTTCAACATTGTTGGTGGATGCACCTCGATGGATTCATCCATACAGTGCATCAGATCCGTAGGGCAGAGTTAGGCTCTTTGCTAAACTGAATTCACACGTTTACGGTGTAATTGCTCAAGTCATAGCCAGACCTTATGTTATTGCGAGATGGGTTCGGTAAACAACGGTAACTAAGGCCGAGTTAACATGACTCCCGATCCCCGCGTTCCCGTATCATACCCTATCGAACCCTATCTCTCACCAGTAGAGCCTCCATCAAATTCATTCCCCCCTCCTAACAAATCAGCCAATTTATATATACATAGACATCTCTCCACAAATTGCATGTTCTTTGTCCGCCTATTCTGCACCACTATCACAACATACCCCCGTGTGTTCTCAGCTCAAATGTCCCATTCTGCAATGTCTGCTCGCCTAGCGGGTAAGACTGTCCTGATCACTGGAGCCTCTTCTGGGATCGGTCGTTCAACTGCGATCGAGTTTTCCAGGACTTCCCCTACAATAAAATTGATTGTTACCGCACGAAGGGAAGAAGCTTTGAAAGAGCTTGCTGTAACGATTGAGAAGGAGAGCTCTGGAGCTACAAAGGTGCTGCCTGCTCTTCTAGATGTTTCTGATCCAGTGGATGTAAGGGGATTTTTGGCTAGGCTTCCCGAGGAGTGGAGAGAGGTGGATGTTTTGGTTAACAATGCGTATGTCTCTATTCTATGATAACACTGTTGCTACTGAGTGCAATGATGTGGTGGTGGGTTTGCTAATGCCTTTGTTTCAGGGGCCTTGTCAAAGGCGTTGAAACAGTTGGGAACATCGCAGAAGAGGACATTAACGTTATGTTCTCCACAAATGTCACAGGTCTCGTCAACATGACCCAGCTCGTCATGCCGGGCTTCAAATCTCGCAATCGGGGAGATATAATAAACGTCGGTTCCATCGCTGGTAGAGAACCATACCCAGGTGGAAGCATCTATTGTGCAACCAAGGCTGCCGTTCGCAGCTTCACAGATTCTCTGAGAAGAGAACTGATCTCTACAGGGATCAGAGTTATGGAGATTGACCCCGGACAAGTCGAAACTGAATTTTCAGTCGTGAGGTTTAGGGGTGATAAAGCTAAGGCTGACAGTGTATATGCGTACGCCTCCCCCTCCCCCCACAATCTTCAGTTTGCGTTTTGGAACCCCCTGACTTAATTCCTGCATGACCAGCGGATGCGAGCCACTTACCCCGGACGACATTGCAGAAATCATCGTCTTCGCCGCGGGTAGAAGGGAGAATGTTGTACTCGCCGATACGATGGTTTACCCGAGTCACCAGGCAGGTGCCGGAGCAATCCACAAAAAATCGTAAATAGGAGGATTTTTTTTCTTTCTTTCCTTAGCAAATCCACCCAATAAATCCCACCGGAGAAACACCTTTTGAGTTCCTAATTGTTATATCATAACCCTCGAGGGACCTGGGGGTCAATCAATCAATAAATCCATAAATCAATCTTTCCCCCCATCCAAATGATGTCCCTGTACCCCCTCCTTTTTCGGAATGTGACCCGTTTCGGCAGACCGCCCCAATATACAAGTAATCACGATTGAAGATAAAAGGAGTGTCTCAGGTGCATACCGTACAAATAAGTTACTATATTGGCAACCCGTATTAGATTATCGGTTGTTACGGATATATTCTGGCATACCCCAAAAGATCATTGAACACCAAGATTAGCCAGAGTAAAACGCTGACAAAACATGCCCCGGGACAGCGACTCTTCGGGGTATTTATAATCCGAGAGTGTTTATCCGTCCGTCCATTTGTCCGATGGGCAGACAGCAGATAGAACGTGGTGGATAAATTACGGTTCGATTGCTTGATACCGCAGAGCGCAATAGAAGTAAGGGGCTCAAAAGTCCTGAAGTTCTCGGAAATACGATATCATAAACAGCTGCTTCCTTTGTCATGGATTAGCGAGTTCATGATGTATCACTCAGTTTTCAAGTTAGAGTCATAGGGTCACGCGGATATCTGGGTGACTGATTATCGTCCCTGTTGGAGGTTGAGGACGATTGGGGGGGGGGGGGGGGTGATTGAATGCGGTAGAGGGAGAGCGTTGTAATCACTCTCTTTTCTCCTTACTATGATACCGTATTCGCTAAAGACTCTTCTCATTATATACCAACAAGCAACATCTTTATAACTTACCCCCGGCATGGACCCGGACGTTTCTTTCATAATATGCGGAAGAGTACGGTGGGTATCATAGCCGACAAACTGCGCATTCTACCATACCATATTGGAGTGATTACAGGATAAGGGTTTGGAAAAGTAAAGCACACTGAGGATGGAGGTTTAGGCTTGGTTGGGGGTCTTGGGGCGTGGAATGTGTGAGCTGCAGTACTATTCCGGATACTTGTATTGTATTGTATTGTATTGGAGGTGAGCACGGGTTGTGATGTCTCAGAGCATAACTTGCATTCTTCCCAGTGAATACTATTATTTTTCAAGAATTCTTTGACTAGATTCGGGTCATAATCGATGGGACACTTTAGTCTGCTGTGTGTTTTTTTTTTTCATCCTTTTTCTTTTCGGATGGGGAATTCATGGCACGTCACTTGTTTATCAACTTCATGGATGGGGTTCCTGCGGGGTTTTTTTGATTTAGTGTGATGAATGATCCGTACATGAGTCCAAGGCGAAAAAAGGGTATGGAATTTAAAGGTTAAATTGGCAGAGAGAGAGAGGGAGATGTGTTCGTTGTCAGGTCCCATTATGGGGAAGTAGGTGCCGCCTGACCATGTTAGACAGGCGGTCTGTAGGTGTTAGATGGTGGAAACGTTAATGTTCCATAAAAACGGCAGAGACAGCCATTCACTCGGAAGGCTTCAAATCTCGAACCTACAATACTCATCGGTGAGTTAAACCAGTAGGTGCCTGGACGGAGATTTGAGACTACTCTGAGCCCTAGTGTTTCATTGCAGAAACAGATTGTAAGATGAACCTATGATATGCTGTCGGTTTCAGGTGGCACGTTTCAGGTGTGTAAGTAAACAGTCTTAGAACTTTTTTCTTTCTGGTTAACTTGTCCTGTTTTACTTGTCCTTTGCCGGTAGGAGTTGCTTGTCGTTAGTTTTTAGATTGGTCGGAGGTTGTGACATCTGCTTGTAGTGTGGATCTACTTTTTCGGTGGTGTACAGTAAGAATATCTAACATACACAGTTGACTCTCGATATAAGAAACCTTGATATAAGAATACCCTCGATACAAGAATTTAAGATTCCGGTCCCAAATTAGCAATTACACGAAACTTTTGCTCGGCATAAGAATACACTCGCTATAAGAATAGGAAATTTACTCCCGTGCCTTTTCTTATATCGAGAGTCTACTGAACTGACAGATACTGAACGAGCGGGCACTGAGCTGCGCACCACAAGGGCTGAGACCGGCAGAGAGTGAACATACCGTAAAAACTGTAATAAGCGAACAATGCGCTATATATTAGTCGAGAATTCCCTACTCTGGAAAAGGGGCGAAAAACATAGCAAAAAAAGAGCTGCTCAGCTCCTCTGAGAGACATAAAAATACAATAAAACACCAGGCCTTACCCGGGGGGGGGGGGGTAACTCCAACGACATAGTACATTGTTCGTTTATTTCAGTTTTTACGATAGGCAGATGAGAAACTAAATAGCGAAACCCACTGAAGTGCAATCACTCCACCTCGAGGTCACCAAGTGCCTTTTGCGGCACTGACCTTGCATACTACATTTGAAATTCTGATCGATACTCCGAGCAGGCAGGGAAAAAAGAAAAGAAAAAAAAAACTAGCTTCGAGAAAAAGGTTATCGTATATCTCTGCAGAAGGTTTAACAAAAGGCAAGATGCGCACTCCCTCCACTGTTAGATTTGCAAAAGAAAAGAACGTTATTAATCTGTTCTCATAGCCTAACAGGTAGCTTGAAAGACAAGGCCAGTGAGACAGATAGACGAAGGGTGACTTATGTATAAGAAAGGGGAAACGAGCGAGAGCTAATATTCATCAATCTCCTTTCGCCCCTCTCGTTAATCACCGTTTTTTCCCCCCTCTTTTCTTTACTTTCCTTAAGACATCGCAAAAGAGAGCCCTCTGTGATTTTCCGAGTGATTGTCTGTGCATCAAGGTATGATACTTGAATTGGCGCACAAGCAAGGAAACTCCCTTGCTAAAGTAAGTGCTAATAAACCTTCTTCCTCTCCTTTAAGCATTGGCGTATTTCCTGTAGGATTTCTTCTAGGAAACGACATGGTCATAACCCTCTCATGAAAAACCTGAACCCTAATAAGTCCTTCCTGACTCCCCATTTTCTGTTACCCAACTTCTATTCCTCCGAGCAGGCAATAATTCCCATAACCCGCCTACAAATAGCCTTAGTAACAACTTACATTCACATCTCTAGGAAGGTAGGTAGCGGGGTGGCCCCAACTATCTATACGCACACTACAACGCCAAAGTAGCAGGAGACTTAGAATAAAATCCATCCCTATGTATACTCGCGTCTATGGCATAGATAACTAAGTGATACGGATATCTCGGAATTTCATAAAATGGTTCTTATTTTTATTTTATTTTTGATGGCAAAAACGGTGGCGGGGAGGAGGGAGGACATGAAGTGAATGAACAAAATTGAACATGGGTATACAGTAATGTACTGTATGCGCTAAGGGGGGTTGAGTATTGTAGTTACTGTGCCGTAGTAACTACTACCGATTTTTATTTAGTCACCGGGATGGGAAAAACAGAGGTGATTCAGTTACTGTATCATTGAAGGCCTTGCGGAAACCAAATATTAAGGGGGATACCATCACCTAGCCTCAAAAACATGTAACTCACGTTCCGGAGACTGAAAAAATAAATAAATAGCGGCTAGTACAGTATTGTAATTAGAGTATGTGAGTTAATTAGTAGGTAGCGATCTACAACCTCTCACCAACGCTATCTATTTATCATCCCACATTCCATTATACTGAACTGTATAGAATATGTAGAGATTCCACTCCATTGTAACGACTAAGCATTTACTTTGCAAAAAGAGAAAAAGAAAAAGAATATGTCCGGTTGCTATTTTATTTATCTATCTACCTGTATGCAAGATAGGTAATTCATCCGCTGGTGTAAACATCATCAAGTCAAGAAAAGAAGAAGAAAAAAGAAAAGATAATTGAAAAACTTATTGACCAGACCCAAAAGCCCACATCACCGGATCCCTCACAAGCATACCAGCCTCATCAATAAACCTCAAGGTGTAAACAGAATGACAAGGAAGCAAGGGGGGAAAACATAATCCTTAAAAACATCTAGAAAATCTAAGGACTAGACAGGAGGAGAAGAAGCAGAAATCTTGTGCCAGCGAATTCCTACCAGTGCTGCGATGAGCACGACAGGCAAAACACTACCAAGTTCTCCTAGGCCTGCCCATTGAGGCTCAATCCGGAATTTAACGAAGGCGCCAGCTGCAGCGAGAACGGCGAATAAATTCCAGATGATTGCCCAGTAGAAGCCTGCCAGAATACATCGCTTGACGCGGACACACAGATCTAAGAAGTCAGGGATTGAATTCAAGGAGGTGGACAAAACAGCGATATCAGAAGCAGAGACAGCGACTTCAGTTGAGTCTCCAAAAGAAAAACCAACATCGGCCTGTGTAAGCGCGACTGCATCGTTTGTGCCATCACCAAGAAACAAGACTGTCCCAGGGGAGGCTTCTTGGAGGGATTTGATTTCGGCAGATTTCTGGTCGGGGGAGCAGCCGTATCGATAGTTTTTATCCGAGAGGCCGAGATCTATAGCAACCTTCCTGACAGCCTCTTTGTGGTCTCCAGAAAAAATATAGGCATCGATTTCCCTGCGGCGTAGTTCTGCAATCACTGCCATGGCTTCTGGTCGTATGGTATCTTCTAGACCAAAGACAGCTCGTAGAGTATGGTCGATTGAGATAGTAAACACGCTGAGTCCTTGCTCAACGATTTCCAACACCATGGGATGGTTTTCACCTCCTGTGGCGGTCCAACTTGGCTGGCCACATCTGATGGTTCCACTATCGGAAATAGCTTGTAGGCCCTTTCCAATGACAGTCTCAACCTCAAGACCTAAGATTTCCTTGCCGGCCCCTACTTTTGTTGCCAGTGCCCGAGCAACGGGATGTTTCTCGTTTTTGCAAAGGGTTCTGATTAATTGATCGGCCTCAGAGTCAACAACATCACTCCACTCCCCGTTGAGGAGACACTTCGCAGAAACCACATTCAGCTTTCCCATAGTCAAGGTCCCGGTTTTGTCAAAAACAACCTTTTTGGCTTTCCATCCTCTCTCTAAGGCCTTTGGGTTTACCAGTAACAACCCACATTTCCTGATACCAATCCGGCTGGTGAAGACAATGACCATCGGGACAACGAGTCCAATTGCACAAGGGCAGGATACTGCAAGAGTAGCGACAGCGTAGGTGATAGCAATAACGGCGCTTTTCCCCCAAGTTTTGTGGCGAGCAAGTCCGTGAAAAAGAAGCCAAACAATAAACACCATCGCTGCAACTCCAAGAATAATAGGGGTGAGATATAGGGCAACTTTATCGGCGATCTCTTGAATTTTTGGTTTCTCCCCGCCAGTAGACCGGACCATGCGCCGAATGACAGCGATAGTGTTTTCGTGTGGGAGTCTTGTGAGTCGAAAGCGGATGCTCCCTGTAACCACCGTACTTCCGGCCATTACAAGACTTCCAGCCTTCATAACGGCAGGCTTACTCTCGCCAGTCAAAAGACTCTCGTCCACCTCTGCCTCACCCTCAACTACCACTCCATCTGTAGGGATTGCATCGCCTTTTCCAACAACTAGGACATCGCCGTATTGTAGTGAGTCATAGCTTGTCGCTTGTGGAGTCTCTCCTTCGATAAAAAGCATAGCATCGGGGATATTTTTGTTCTCTGTTCCTTCTCCTTCTACTTCTCCAACGTCGACAACCCTTTTGAGAGCCCACATCCTCACTTTTGCCGTTGCCCATCTTCCGGTAAGTATAAGGGTTACAAGAAGACAGCAAGTTTCAAAAAAAGGCTCGACACCTTCGCCCTCAGGCGTAGAACTGCGATTGCGTCCAGAGATTGTTAAAATTGCTACAGAAGCAGCCCAAGCTCCGCCGGTGGCTACAGTGATGAGTACGTCCATGTCGATCCTCTTTCCGCCAGCTCCTCCACGCACTATGGTACCCCATGCACTCTGGTAAATGTTATGGGCAGTAGCCATTACCGCAGTTGCTAAGAAAACTTGAATAATGTGTTCCGACGGATGAGGTGTATTTAAGCGAGCCCATGCAAGGATCAGCACAGGTATTGTGAGTACCGCCGCGATGACCGTTTTCCACCCCAAAATCTTTATGTGAGACTTTTCCAGGTCCGCTGTCAACTTTTCTTCGCTTGGGATAGTAACGATACTTGCTTCTACTCCGTGTTCTTTATCATCTATGAGAGCGAGCATATTTCGGATTCCAATAACGGTAGGGTCATATGCCACTTCGAATAGTTGTCTTCCTTTTGTGGTTTCGAGAATTTTCACCTTAGCTATCCCGTCGATGCCTTCGATGGTTTGGTGCTGGCCACTAGTGGTGTTGACCGAAATCCAGGCCTTGGCTAGTCCGGCATCTCTAATATCTCCTGAATCCAGAATGACTACTCTGAAACCCGTCGAGCGCTTCAATTTCTCCATAATTTCATTTTCATGCGTGAAATCGGGAAGGAAGCTTAGATCTGCTCTGCCCATCAGGAAGTTTACATTTACACTCTCTGTCTGAACTCCAGATGTTGATTTGAGAGCGTGCACGACCTTGTCTGCGCAACCCGTGCATGTCATGCCAGTAACCCCAAGGGATAGAAAGCGGGGCGGGAGGTCATCCTCCATTGTGATAGAGATCTCGGCATTTTCCGTTTGGGTTCCGTGGTGACTATGAGAATGCCGGGAACAGCAACTACTCGCCGTGTCTTTTTCCGGGGTCTGACAACATCCTCCCGGTTGAGCAAGGGAGACTTGAGATTGTGTCCCTGGAATTGCATTTTTGGAACTTTTTCTTAGGTCCTTCATAAGCGAGCAATAGCACTTCTTGACCAAATTCTCCGAGGCAGTAGTAAGAGTGAAGGCAGCATTTTTGGCAAGTACATAACATTTAGAGCATGCTGATGCTTTTGCATACCGGGCTTTTTGGTGCCCGTGCCCGTGGTTGTGGTGGTGATGATGGGCTTCGTTCTCGTCATGGGGAGAATGCTGTGACTTGCTGGTCCAATTGATGTTGGGTAAAGCAGAAGTGGATCCATTTATATTACAACAGCGAGTTTCCGAATCGGCATCTCGATTAGAGTCATCGCAACGACTTCTGCAAAGGACCGCGGCATAATCTAACAAACAGTTTTCTAAATAATTTAGAGTATTAGTCTCATAAATAATGAAAAACCCGGCCACAATGATTGCCGGGATTATAAGGGAGAACAAACAGCGTTCCTACCATCACAGGAACAGAAGTTGTCAACCAATGAACAGCACTGCTTGACAGAGTTTTCCGGCATTTCCCCAGCTGCTGATTCGCAATTTTCCACTCGACTTGTGGTTGTATCCGTGGGCTCACAACCACAGTCACTCTCGCACCCGGGCTTCTGGATTTCATGGGAATGGTTATGGTGTTCACTTTCTGGAGCAACGGGAGGGAGCGAAGGGCTTTCCTCGGGTTCTTTCCCCGAGTAGGAAGAGCAACACTTTCGAGACTCCATCAGGACAAGAGAGCTGTGAGAAAAATAGGACAGGAATTTGTTCCGATCTTTTTCCTGGAAAAACTATCAGTGAGATGATCTGGATCTGGATAATTTAGTTTGATAGTATACTTACAAGAACACCCCAGATGGTAAGTTGGTGGAAGGTGGAGACTAAGGTATGTGTGTGGTGAGGCTGGGTGTAGGTTGGAGTGAGACTTAGCCTTAAGGGGTGAGAGATAAGACTTTAGTATGGAAGGAAAATAAAAAACTTGATTGGACCGGCCCTCTCACGGATGTCTCGATCCCAGGAAATATGGTAGGTATTGTAGGATGCTTTGGAACAGGAAGAAGTGAGGTCAAGCGTCGTAGTTTTCTGCATCTTTTTAACCAACGACTGCGTAGCCGTTTTATTCCACGACACAACAAACGCACAAGTACCCGCCCTGCGGACAAACCTGCGGAATTTTGCATCATGCAAAGACAATTTTACTGCCTGGAGATGGGCCATCAACATTTAGGATTCCAATTATTCCTAAATGATTTTGTAATACATGGCTCTCGACACCTGGATCTCTCTTCAGCGGTTGAATTCTTTGGGGGTACTGGTGATGTCCCATATAGTCGATGACACATAAGATTAAAATAAGTAAACAATCTTTCAAGTTCTGGGGAGTTGAGATGCTGGTTGATTGGAGGTCAAGTGGTAAGAAAAAGTGTTGGAATTGCGTGTTTCAACTTTCGAAACCCCAGCACTTGCGGCGTAAATGCTCTAACTTCATTCTCTTACCAACCTTATATGATAGATCAATCGCCACCACCTCCTGCAAGAGCTTAAATCTGCTGACAGATCCAATTACTCCTGAACAAGTACAAATGGCTACTCAAAAGGCTACTCGAATGTTCAATATTCCTCTAGGTTTTGCGGCCGGGCGGGGTTCAGCTCCCATGGTAAGAATGGCTCCACATATCTACGGATAAGCGTTGGCTGTTAGATACCGGTATTGAGCTTTGTCCTAGCCCTACAATAAACCCCGAGAGGATGTTCTACTGGTACTGGAAGCGAGACTTTGGAAATGTTGTTTTCAGATCTGGGAGATCACATCACTCAGTTATCATATTCTGACGCTGTTCACCATCTACGAGCAGAGATACCTGTTAAGGCTGAGTTGGGCACAGTGAAGTAGGAGCCATTGATCACAATAATCGAGGCAATAATTTTTACAGTTTAACGACAAAATTGTATTGAATTAACAAGTGTAGGGCCAGATTTTCTTTTTCCCCCGAGAAGGGGGTCAGCTATTATGCACTATCACCACTCCTGATTCTATATTATACCCTTGATGTAATCAGCCTCGACGCACAGTGCTGAATGCTTGGCCATAATAAAAAAGAAAAGTCCGTGGACTCGATTGTCTACGAAAGCACTCACGGTAACGAAAAGGTGTCTCAGAAATCGAACCCTGTTCCTATGCTAAATCCCCTTGCTATAGCGAAAAAAAGTATGTATGAAAAAAACTCGGGACAAATCTAACAACTAAGTTGGCTAACAAAGTAGGTTCTTTTATGTTAGGTAAAGCCTTCGAATTGTACGGGGTGCAAGTTGGATTGTGTGATTGAACATGGAGTTGACCACGACTCCGAGATGCAGTTCAATTTCTGAGATCATTTCCTTCCATCTCCCTCTCATCTTTTGTCTCCTTAGGTCACCTCTCACTACTCATTAATAATCCCCCTTCCGCAATTCTCCCATTATCTCTCTACTGATCTCCGGGCAATACTGAACAGAAAGCGCCCTAAACTTGGCATTTTTTATAACGAGTCACGGCTGTACTGAAAGAGCCTACCCTGCAATACAAAAGCCCGGTCGGTTGTAATACAGTACAGCTTAACTAGCAAGATTCACTTGAGACCCTGAGGATCAAGGTTTGCTCCTGCAGGCATTCTGCGTGTTGAAGATTGAGGGTGATGAGGTACTTTCCCTCTGCTAAAATAGCGCAATAGTTAGTTAGAACTTGGGATAGTTATTTGGTTGTAATTGCGACACTCTTCCGACTATTATAGTCACATCATTTCTATTTTCAGATAACTTAGCTTTTGCATATACTTTCCTTTTATGAGTTTTATTTATAACAAGTGATGGACATGAGTGTCGTTGATTGTTAGAGTGTATCACAGTTACGTTTATGTTTCCACATCTTTCAGTCGTAACTGTTTCTCTTTTCTGTGTATTTAAACACCGGGATACCGCACATAGTTCAACAAGAAAAACAAGGATTACTCTTCGCTACGCTCTTTACCTATCTTAACCACTCTCTTTTCTACGCCCTGGTAATCATCTCAAAGTTGTTTCTCCATCGAGTTTTACCGCTCTTGCTGTTCTTCCAGTCAGCCGCACGCACCATTATCGATTACTGCGGATATTTCCCTCTCTTCCTTGCTTCCGTTCTTCCCGCATCGCCGGCGTTGTTAGCCGGCCGTGATAGTCCGCTCCTATTAGGGAGGGTTGGAGTTCTCGGTGCAGGTACTTGTCCCCTACAAGAGGTACCCGAAAACAAGGGGTGGTATAAGACATATCAAGAGGCCCGTGTACACAAAGCAAGAGGGGCTTAACCCCCCCTCTCTTATACTTTTTCGTTAACTATCTCCATACCCCTGTTTTCGGGTACCTCGTGTAGGGGACAAGTACATGGGATTCGGTAGAGGTACACTTTGTGGAGAATATTATACCGGTATAATAAGCCTTCTGGCGGGGGTACACAGTGCTGGTATCATACACCGAGTAAAAGCACTTACAGGGGTTGTACGTCCATTTGGTCTCCCGGCCCCTGTTGGGGCTGGCCCATACTTCCCTTAGTTTACGATATTTACTATTGGAGGGGATTTTGGGGGCGTTAGTTTGCTACAGGTATGTAGTATCATAGCAAACATCGATTTCTTTTAATAGGCAAAAGAACCCCACAGGTAGGGGGTTGTACTTAACTCGTCTGATCGAAGTTGCGTCCCTTTGGTTTGTAACGCAGAATGAAAACACAGCTTCAATCCGATGAGCTGAGTAGACTACTGGTAACCGGTAGAATCGAGTACATCCCAAGCGATGCAGCTTAATTCCTGCGGTATACTAGTACAAGTACCCTGTCTTCGGTTGTAACCTGGAACGTACCGAGAACATCGATCCTCCCTAATAAGCTAGGAATCACGACGGTGGCTTATGCGAGTAAAACAGGACAACCTTATCAGATGATCTAGATATACCAGATTTTTCCTTGAGGACAGTGCTATAAGTTAGATAACAAACCCCTCCAGACCTTAATGGTCGGAGTTTGTTCCTGAAAGCCTTTTTCCAGAGACACTTCCCTTCCTACTTTTTCCGTGCCCCCGCCTCGTCAAGGTTACCGGCGTTGTTGGCGGGCGGTCGTGACTCGCTCCTATTAAGTGAGAAAGCGCGACGGTACCTCTTCCGCTTAGGGATTTTGTCCGCGCGGGGTAGGACCCCCTTAATAGATAATCTAGACAG
The DNA here is from genome assembly GCA_003788595.2 of Choiromyces venosus 120613-1. Classification (NCBI taxonomy): domain Eukaryota; kingdom Fungi; phylum Ascomycota; class Pezizomycetes; order Pezizales; family Tuberaceae; genus Choiromyces; species Choiromyces venosus. Next base: position 827,867 of record ML120351.1, read on the forward strand.
CACGCTCTTCGCTCCTTAATAGAAGTTACAATAGATAGACCCCAGGTTGTACAAGTCGTGGAAGCCAAGAGCGTTGTCGATAAGGACTTGGAAGAGTCGTTTTTTATTTCCCGCAGCATCAAGGAAACTTTCACAAATCCTATGTAACTCAGAATGCGGGTAGTAGCAGAGGGTGGGAACGAAGATCTTATACAAAATGGCCGGTCGTGTATTATGCCGTTTGTATTCGGATAGAAGCAAAAGAGATGTACCGGTATTTTCCGTGGATCTAATTTATTTTAGTCGCCGAGATTACTCGAGTATAGACTCCCAAATAAATCCAAGGACTTGACAAAAAAAAATTACTCGAGTATAGACGGTGCTATACTACACTCCAGATTTCAATGCCTAATCAAGTTTGACGCTTGTGCGCTTGGATAACTGTACCATGGGAGCGAAAACGAGACGATCTGATATGCCATGATGCAGTATCACTGGATACTTGGAGGGAATTTCTTTTGAGTATACGTCCTGCAGCTTCTCCCGGGACCTTACTCGCTGGACAAGTTCTTCGATGCGTCATTATAGAGCATGCACAGTATTGCCAGGGAGGTCCGAAGCTCTTGGTGCGTTCTGGAAAGAGTGCGGGGCCGGAGGTGAGGTTTGTGGAACTTTCAAGGCTCCGAGAACTTAGGTAATTTGTTATTCTAATAGAAATTGGTCTTATACGAGTCATCCCGAGTTTGGTTACTAAAAGCGTGACCATATTTATGATTTCTGTAAAGGGTATACATGTCCCCAGATCATTACCTCAAATCCATATATTCGGGGGGCAGGCCCGAGAAGCTTTGTGAGTCATCCATTTAGATTCAACAACCTTATCTACAGTAGCCTCCGAACCATCTCTGCCAACCGGCTAGGTCGATACATTTGGGCCAATTTCGATGTCTAAAGGAATTCCAGCCTTGCAACAGAGTTGTGGTTGTTGAATTTCGATCTGCATTAAGGGGGGGGCTTTACGTTCTAAATATTTGGCTTCCCTCCAAGTGTAGCTTTCTCAGTTACAACTCTAAGAGCAGTGGAGAATCTCACGGCACTTTCAAAAAAAAAATAACAACAGTTTTAAATTCAAAGAGACTTACCCACAAATCCTCCACAGAATCTAATCCAAGAACGCAGCATTGTTGGTTGGTGTAACATGACTTTGCTGCTGACAAAATCATTGACGTCTATTTAGTACCGCAATTGCATAGTAAGCACCTGGAACCGCCAAAGCCTAACGGGTACTGTAGTACTCATTAGTCATATGACAAGAACCACCATTTACTGGACCCCTGAACCCCTCTCCCTCTTTGACTCCCTCTTCCCTTCCGGTAACCACCAAGGTACCGCACACGGAGGAAAAAAAAAAAAGAAAAACACAAAAACCCAGTCGCCCCCTCACCACACAACCGCAAAACATACAATTGGCAGGCGAACGAAACGCCAGATGCTTTTTGCGGTATCGGCATTAAAAAAACACTTCAGACGCTAGTAATTCCGCTGGTGACACAGTACCGTACTCCTAATGCTTGAAGACCCCTTACATCCGACATAAATTGGCCCAACCCCACCGCAGCTACCCCAGGCTGTGCTCCGAACCTTAATTCAATGTACTGCATTGCCTCAGTACCACTGATTCCGCAATGATCACCTTGAGCCTCCAACATGAGAGAGTTTACTGGAAATGCAGTGGTCCGTATGTCATATATTGTACGCTGTATCCGTCGACTTATCCGGGAGCTCGATCTGAGTGTAACGAGCTTTCTCCCGAGAGAGGTGGGTGGGGGGGGGAGGAATAAGAGGGCATGTCGTACGTTGCAAACGTGGTCGCTGATTCGGCGGTATGGGGAGGAGGGGGGGATATACTACTCTATTTCTTTGAAGGAAATGCTGGGGCGGTAAGATTGTGGCAACTGGGTGCATTAAGAGTGGCGGGAAGTGTAGGCTGCTCGTCGGTATGGGACTGTTACTGTTTTTTCTTTTGGGGGGGGGGTTTGTCGGGATGGGTAGGGAGGTATGGACAGAATTGGTGCTAAGTTATCTGGGAGCTGGATTATTCAAGATTTTCATTGGGAGCACCCCAAAGATACGGGGGGCAAGTTATCGGGAAAAGCCAATGGGAAGAGTGTGCATTTTACTTGCGCTCTTGATGCTAACACTAGTTCTTCCGGGAAGGGGGTTTAGCGAGTGAGGTGCCGTGATTGCCGCACGCCGGTGGGATTGGTCACGATTGCCAGCATACGGTTAGAGCTGCAGGAATTTAAATTAAGAATGGTTCCCGGCGTCATGAATCGCTGTATCGACAAACTAGACGTTCTAATGGGATGAAATGTCCTATTTTTGAGTGCGTGAAGGATATTATGTGAAGAATGAAAAAGGAACATGAGTGGTTACAATAATTCGAGAATTCAGTAATCCAACAAGGTTATTTAATAACCATACATACAACCCATCCAGACAAAGGTATAAATATACAAGAAATAAAGAAGACATCAGTCGCAAAAGTAACCATCAAATACGTAACACTATCGTGTTTGAGCGGTCGCGGTCGCGTTCCCCTTCTCTACGTCATGGGTAACCTCCGCCTCCCGATGCTCTGCCTGCCCCTTATGCTCGAACTTGTCCACCCTCTCCTCAAGTCTTGACTTAACCTCGGAACTCTTCCAGGCGGGGATCTTGTTGTTGAACAAGTAGTCAATCTCTTCGAGTGTTTTACCAGCAGTCTAAAATCAATGATTAATATGAGCCTACATGAAGATCATATCATGGGAGATAGAAATACCTCTGGGAACATGAGATAACTGTGCACTACACCACAGAAGCAGAATACACCGAAGATGATGTACGTGCGCCATTGGATGTTACGGAAAGCTGGAGGGACGAAGTATGCGAGGGCGAAGTTGAAGAGCCAATTCGCTGCAGCGGACATACCCACACCCTTTGCACGCCACTGGAGAGGGAAGATTTCGGAAATGAAAACCCAGGCGGCAGGTGCCTAGAATTATATCATATGTTAGCTCAAGCTCAGGCCTAGCTTATCAGGAAGGCTACTACAAACCCAGGTAAGACCGTAAAAGGCGACAAAAATATAACTGCAAGCGATGACACCAGTCGCATAACTTCCGTGGACCCTCCACTTGATATTTGCGTTTCCACCAACTTCTTCGACGCGGTGACCACCGGTCTTCATCAAACCAGCGACGGCAAAGTTCAATATGCCCATAGCGATACCGCCATAAAGGAACAATGGACGACGGCCCAGACGATCGATGAATAGAAGAGTGATAGCCGTGGTGACGAGGAAAATGACATATTGGATTGAGGATGACACCAGGTTAACGTTTCCGGTGAGTCCGGCCATGTTGAAGACGTACACGATATAGTACATCATGACATTACCGCCGAGAAGTTGTTGCCAGATTTGACAGAAGAGACCGCAGCTAGGTATCAATTTACATGTTAGCATCAAATAGAATATGCAGTTGGATAGGTAGAAGCATACACAGTCCGCCTCCACATAGTAGGTCCAAACAATCCCAATATTGGCAATTGACTTCCGAGAGCAGCAATTGCTTGAGCTTCTCGCACTTCTTCGAATTCAGCCTGCACCAGGGGGTCATGGATGTCACCATTCCCGTGTAATAGGGCGAGAACATCGAGAGCCTCGTCCCAGCGGTCCTTGGAAGCATACCAACGTGGAGATTCTGGGAAGAAGAAGAGTGCGCCAATCAAAAAGAGCGCAGGAATAGCTTGAATTCCCCAAGCTGTTCGGAAAGACGCTGGTCCGTCGATGAAAGTACAGCCATAAGATATCATGTACATGATCAAGATACCCCATTCGATGGCCCATTGCTGGATACCGACAATACGACCACGGGTGTTCTTGGGCGAGAGTTCGGCAAGGTAGACGGGAACTTGGGAAGACATCACACCGACTGTGCAATTGAGAGGTTAGAATACGAAATTGAGGTGGAGGTTTGGTGTGGTGCTTACCAGTCAAACCGTTGATGACACGGCCAGCCACGAGATGAGCAACATTTTGAGCACTCAAGGTGACCACGGATCCAATTATCCAAATAATAGACGCAACAAGCAAGGCATGCTTTCGGCCCATGATATCAGAGAGATATCCGGCACCCAAAGCACCAGCAAAGGAACCAGCTGACATAGAAGCGGTGATCTATCATTCGGCATTGTCAGTACCAAAGTAGCGAAAAAAAGTATATCAATTAGAAGGCCGAGATGAAGAGAGACATACACCGCCCTGGAGGTCTGAATTGGGCGAATTGAAGTAGTCCAGATATTGCGGTGTTCCAATCCATGCGCTCATGGAACTAATATCGAACCCGAACAGGGCACCCCCAATGGTGCCAAAGGCAGCAAGCACTACCAATCAATCAACCTGTCAGTCCAGATGAACCCAAGTATGCAAAGGGCCCGGTCAAGAATACCGTACCATAAATATTGCTTATCCTGTACATATTTGGTGTCTTCCTCTCCAGGTTCTGGTTAAAAAGGGGAAAATCCGAATACCTGGCTTAACTCTTACGAAGACCTTACACCTCAAGCCCGAGCAGACTGAGAGGGGGAAGTGGCCCCGACTTATATAATTCCTATCCCTTACCCCCATTCCCAGGGACACTATGCAGTACCTCCGGCTCCACATTTCAGTTTTTGGCCTCGACCCCATCCCCACTCTCCATATTGCCCTAGAGGCAACCCCATGGGGTTTCGATTATCACAGATTAAGCATTGATCGACAGCTTTAATCTCATATCACCTACAGCAACTCCAGATTTCTTTTATTTATTCGAGTTTAGGCAGAAAGGGAAACGACATTTCGAAAAAGCTGGGGATGATGCCCAGGGAACCATGTTTATTCAGGCTGATTTACCTTGCTTGCTCGCTCGAAGCTTGGTTACTGTAACGCTTTTTTTCTCTCCAACCTCCCCCGCAAAATGTGACCCGCCGCCGCTAACCGGTTTCAAGGATTGTTACGGCAACTTATGGGAGGGACGGGATTCACAAGGGGAATCTGGAAATGCAGATCAGTAACAGGAAACGGTCAAGCGGTTAACTGAGAATCAATCCAGTATTTTGGGGCGCCCTTCATTTTTTTTTGGAGGGGCGGGGAGGGGACTTGAGACATTGCCGAAGGTTTGCCATTTTATCAGCATGACGGGATTAATTCAGGCTGATATTGGTTTTAAGGCTTGCGGGGCTGGGTTTGAGCTTCAAGTAAGTACTGGGATTTTCCTTCCTTCCTTCTTCTCGCTCGGTCTAAACATGCCGAAGACAAGCAAGCAAACAAGCAAGCGCGGCTATCATAATAAGCTTCTCTAGGACTTTATCAAAAAAATTCCTCGCCCCATGAAAAATATGAAGCGCTGGAGGCGGTTAGAGAGAAAACAACCCGGGTGATAATTGCGAAGTGTGTATCTTACGTTTTTGAAATTCCACTCCGATTGTGGCCGTTTTCGATCATTTTTGCAGCACATTGATGAATGGCATACCGGTACTGTATTATGCTGCGGGTTCCGTTTTGAAATATCTGCTCTGCTCTCCATTCGCTTTACTGCCCGCAGTCAGTCAGCCAGCATTCCTCCCAGTCTGGCTGCCGTACGAGTACTATGGGTTAAAGTGCTGTACGTGACAAAAGGCATCGAGATCAGAAGCAAAACCTGATGCTTCGCATACCGGGTTTGTTCATCTATCTATCTAGTCAGCGGTAGTTGAAACGGTATGTGTATAGCCCAACAAACGAATATTCAAGTATGAGCAAAGGCCAGCCAACTTACGGAAAGATAGATTGGAGCCCTGTGGTTTTTCCATGCATGGCGTCATACTTGGTAGTTTGTCCGATACCATGAGTTATGAGGCTTACTAGGAATAGGCCCGACACTTCCTCCTGTCATCCGAGATTTCCCCCACTCCCCGGCACAGTTCCGGTGTTGTGTCCTGACTTACTGGATATCAGCCGACAGGTGTTGCCTTTGAAGGGAAGGTGGCTGGCTGGCTGGCTGGCGGGGGGGCTTTTTAAAGTTTTTGGGAAAAAGGTTGGAAGATTGTGAGAGTCCGAGTTGGATGTTGGGGATGTGGTGGGTGTTGAAAAGATTTGTTCTTGGTGGATTAGTTGTTTGTTTTTTTGTACCGTAAAAACTCGAATAGAAGAAGATTGTGCTAGGACGTTGGAATTCCCCTTCTCGGCTACGCGAGGGGAAAACACCGCAAAATCAGCCCTCAGTTGAGACAAAACAAGAGGAATATACACAGCACTTTACTAGGGAAGGCAACTACAACGTCCTAGCATATTTTTCTTCTATTCGAGTTTTTACGGTAGGTTTGAGTGCTGTGGTAAAAGGCGCAATAAATGGTATGAACGAATTCATACTGAGTATTAAAAGCAAGAATAAAGTACAGTAGTTATTGGTTCTAAATCTAACATTGCGCTGGGCGGCTCCCTCGACTATCAAATAGCCGCGCAAAAACGAGCACTCTTATGATGTGCCGAGGATATAAACAGCTTTGTTGAGCCTTAGCGAACGCTCTCCTCTCGCTAGTGAATAAAGTGATAACATGAAAAAGCTTGAAATATGATGCAGCATCCGCAGACCTGTCCCAGCTTCTTATTCATAGCCGGCAGGAGCACGTCGTTTCAGCAGAATGCATTTCTTTTCTTTTAGCTAAGTAGACTCACATGGTAATCCCCCCTGCTTTAAGGCCAGAGCGAAGAGGACTGTTAGACCCGACTGTTGATTCTGGGAATATATCAACCACCATTTATTAGACCGTGCAGTGCTTGGAAGCCAAGATATTCTTGTACACTGAGTGGCGTCTGCCCAGAGCTCTGGAGTAAACATGTGGTTGGCTTGATCTCACAGTATCGTACTTGGAAGAATGGATGCTAGGTTATGAAGTTATTTCATTTTTTTTCTTCTTAAAGCCCGGCAATCAATCGGAACACCTACTTGTACAGTAACTTACCCCACAGTGGATGGTTTGTGGGGTTCTTGAGCAGGGGAAGAAATAATCATGCTTGGGCTAGGCTAGAGATGCTGGGAAGGGGTATACAGTAGTATGTATATGTGGGTTACCCCATAGCACTTGTACTGACGAGAGCTTAAGAAGCTATGGTATTATGAATCTGCCATTTCGCATCTAACTTGGTCTTTTGGTGAAGTAAAGTGTCTGAATTAGTCTCTAGGTTAGTGGTAGATAGTTTCCCATGAGAGAAAGAATTCTGTATGATAGTTAATCAATAGCCTAAACAATCCTTAGGACTGTGATTGCACGGGCTTGGGTTCCTTGATTAGTTGATTGGGTAATCCTTATTTAAGCTCTTGGTTTTCAGTTGGTACGAGTACTTTTAGTCAAGATCTGAGCTGTCAAGTACGGCATGTTGGAGTAACTTGAGGTACTGTACCGGGCTGCTCAATACTGGGGAATGGCTTTACTATTACGCTACGTCTCCTGCAAAGAAAAGATCATGCTGAAGATCTGTGTATTCGCAGGCATATCCCGGCCAACGGCCTGAAATATTTTGACTTTGTAGGGAGGTACCTTGCAGCTCAAGCAAACTTCACTGGGAGTGGTATATGGTGTAGATTTAAGCGGCTTTGAAATACCGTATATCCTGGTCTTCGGATTAACTGGGGGATAGTAGTTGCCAATTTCATAAAACATCACTTGACTTTGTAATAATCGAAAGTGGTGGGTGGAGTTTTCGGAATGTTCCTCAGTCATGTCTAATTAATACCTTGTAAGTGAACTACGGTAGTGGCCGAAGGTTGGTTTGAAGAAGGGTATGTATTTCTGTCGAAAATTTAATGCTCCCGGTGGGAATATATCAGCGAGGGAGCCTAGCAGCCCTTCGGATAGCTATTCGACGTAAGGCTGCCCAACCCCCCCGCAACGACATCCGGGACGATGTGAAATATTGGAAAACATATCCATCTTACTTGCTATGATATAAGTTGTATCAATTAGGACAATGAGCATCAGCAGCCATAAATGTAGAATTTTTGATTCAGGTTTTTGTGTGTTGAAAATTGCTTGTGAATGGCACGATATCTCTGACCTATCATTTTTTTGCATCAAAATGGGGTAGCAGAACACAATCCACATAGAATGGCCATGTCAGCAATTTCCGCCGTCCCATGTGCTCTTATCGTAATTCTTTCCCGGGTTTGTGAAATCGGTTCACAGCCTACCCATGATTCAACGATATGACTAGTAATAATTCCCCAGCCTACTAGGCATCATGTTCATGCTTCAGCTTCGCCTGTCAGAATTCTATAGTATTAGAACAAAAATAGGATGAATAAGTTCTTGGGGCATCAAATACAATGTCTGTTGGTCTTCTAGGAATATGGTTGAGGCGGTAGTAGACGAACATCGGCTCCAAGGCCAATCGGCTATGCCTACAGAGTTGCCATCCAAAACCAGAGACAATATTTGACAACCCTAGAAAGGGATTTCGATATCTTCTTCCATTGCATGACTTGATCATTAGGTAGCGAAGCCAAAAAACCGGGGGGTGGTCTGTGAATTCTCTAACTAGTATCATGCTCGAGAAATACCGTATTATCTGGTGAAGGTCGTTTTCACGCTAAGATGTCAAAATAAAGTGTTGCTCAGGATTTTCCACAGAGTAGCCTTTCTGGGTAGTTTTTTTCCTTTAAACGAGTGGCAAAGGTCTCGAAAACTGCACACTGTGGCAAAAATTTGTGAAAATTCTACCTCTAGAGGCTACTCTCTCCTCAAACGAGCTCGGATGTTGAGCCACACTTTCTTTTGACCTAGCTTGAAAACGACCCTCACCAGATAATGCGGTACTGGAGGGTATTTGTTCTGAGATGTACGCAGGGTTGATTCATTCCGAATAGTTTAGTGACTTTGCGTACTTTGGGTACCAGCTTACCGATCGCTTTGCATTACCGTATCATAACAGGGACGCATCTTCTTGGCAGATAGTATTGGGTGTTGAAATCTGAGCTTCAACCTTATCTTGCACTGTTTCCCCCACATCGGCGGGATTCTATAGAATCTTTAGGATTCGACAACCCTCTATCGAACCGTGTCATCTACTCGAAATTTCTCTTACTGAGCCTTACAGAATAAAGGGGACAAGCGACAGCAGGACTGACTTTGTTTATTATATTTGGGGCTTTCTTTTATTATCTAGAGTCGTGATTTCAGACGAAAACGGTTGTTTTACTTTTACCTTGAGCCGCACCATCATCATCACGAACAACGCGTCTCCCCAGGTTTATATCACTTTACACGTGTTGCCCTATAAACATTATACCTTCAACCTCATCGCCCTACCGATATCCCGGAATCCTCAACGAATTAAAACGGCTGTTGGGAAGTCCTACGCCGAGTCTCTCCTTTCAGCGATGACTTGATCTGTGAAATAGTCGTCGTCCCCATCTCTCGTTCCATCTCGAACACACACCTCCATTTCATCATCTCTCTAAACCGTAAAGCAATCCCGACCAAGACCACGCTCGCACCCATCTCAACAACAAATATCATGTTTCGTAAACCTTCGGAGATTTCGTCCTCTTCGGAGGATGAAGTTGATCCATCCTCTCATCCACCATCCTCATCTCCAAATCACTCCCGTCAGCCAACTGCGGGGACCCCGGAACAGGAACTTGAACCGGTGAATCCTGTGACACTCTATTCTCCAATCCCTCCAACCACTTCGGATAATCACCATAACGCAATCTTGTTGAACTCCTTGTTAGAGCACTTTGTGAAGTCCCGGATACCAGCATCGCAACCTGAACTTGCTGATAGGATGTTCGTCAACCTCGCTCACCGCCTTGGAAGTCTAGGTTTTGTTCCCCAGACTAGTGGGGATATAGCACGCGAAGACCTTGCACCTGTTAGGCAGAGCTATCTTCGTGGCCTCGATCATTTGTTGTCGCAAGAGATCGACAAGAACGCCGAAGAAAATAGGGCTGCAAAAGTGTTGACTGGTGATTTGGGGAGAATGAGGGGAGTGGAATCTAGTATCGGGGCAAAGACTAAACCCCCATTTCGTCGTCTTCTTACCGATTTTACTACCACTCAAGATCTGAATCCCAATGACCGTCAGGCTATCCATCGGAGCTCTTCATTGAGTGTTCTGAGCGATGCCCACAAGAACAGTCTCTACCGTCCCAGCACAGCTCCTGGAGCCGCTGCTGGAACTGTTGCCTCGCCCTTTCTAACTCAAAATGTGCAAGCCTCTCCTACGATTATTCAACCAGCTATTCTCTTACCACCTCCTCGTTACGTCAATGACTTTGTCGAAATCGCTTTGCTGGGAAAAGGGGGCTATGGTTCGGTTTATCATGTTCGTCACCGTCTTGATGGGGTCGAATATGCAGTTAAGAAGGTGGTTATTAAGAAGGGTCTCCTTGAGAATGAACTAGGTGGTAAGAAAGATGGGCTGGAGAGAGTTATGAATGAAATCAAGACTTTGGCACAGCTCAATCATGTTGGCGTCGTTCGTTACTTCTGTAGTTGGGTTGAGGGAATTGTTGAAGACATGTTGACTACTCCCCAGTTCATTAAAGATCACTTGGGAGTTCAAGATTTGCAAGGCCATCAGTCGCCTAAAGCAGAGGTTTTGAACGAGTTTGAAGATAGTGATGCTGACATAGTATTCGCTTATTCTGGAGACGACGAGAGGATTGAAACGGTTGAGACTACCACTACCTCCGGTGCCGACGATCAAACCAGTGGCGATTTGGAGGATTCTATTGAATCTATTCCCAGATCCTACCCTAAGCGTCGCCATAGCCAGTCCAACATGCAGCATGCCAAACCGAAAGTCGCATTTGATATCCCATCGCAATCTGATTCGGAGTCCGAGTTCACAGGATCGAATATTTTTTCCTCCGGTGGCGGAGCACTAATTAAGTCTACTGCCAATAGCCACGGGAGAAAATCGTCTTCTGCATCTTCTGGCCTGACTCTCTATATCCAGATGTCTCTCCATTCATTTACCCTTACTTCGTTCATCTCAGCCTCTGTTCATCACTCTAAGCCAATCCCAAGGCATTGCTTCTGTGTTAAGTCGTCACTCGACATATTCTTAAGCCTTTTGGATGGTGTCCAGTACCTTCATTCTCAAGGGATCGCACATCGGGATCTGAAACCTGGTAATATATTCCTGGACATTGAGCCTTCCAAGAAGGGTTGTCATTGTGGAGAAGCCGCGGTTAGACCACATATCGGGGACTTTGGACTCGGGACTAGTATTGGCAAAGATGGTCATGATAGCACGGCGTCTGTTGGTACTGAATTCTATAAGCCTGTTGATCTCGATCCCGCCATTCAAGGTGACGTTGTAGGAAGAGACTTGTTTGCGTTGGGAGTTATACTACTGGAGTTGTTGGTGAGATTCGGGACTCGTAAGTCAATTCTCTAATCCCCTTTTCTATAACATAATACTAGATTCGCTGATTTTTTCTCTTTAGGTATGGAACGTGCGGAAGTCTTGTCCAAGCTTTCCAGAAACGGTCAGATTTCGGAGGATATCGAGCAACTCGAAGGTCAGAGAGTAGCTAGAGTCATCAAGGGCTGTTGCGGGATTGGCGAAAAGAGATGGGAAATCTCCAAGATCAAGGCTGCTATTCAAGCAATCCTGGACGAATCGGCAGACATTTAAGCATGTTGGAAGTCCAGCATCAGTAGTAGTCTAGAAAGCAAACCTGTACTAGCGAATTTAGCGTATGATGTAATGCAGCATATACCTCTTCACTCTCTCTTTGATCGTCCTCTTTTTTTCTCTCCATCTATCTTCTCTCTCACACTCCCACACTCTTTCTTATATGTCTTTGTGTTTTTCGGCTTGGGGGGTTTTTTTTATCATGGTGTTGCATACATTCTCACAGAATTTTCCGCCCCGGAAGCATTGTATTAGGGGATTGGCTCCGGGTAGTTATCGATAGACAGGTTAGATCTCATGGATTCGGCGTGCACTGGAGAATTGGTATGATATCATTTGGATTGTGTCTGCGAATTCTCCAGAATTATTTGCTATCGTGATATAGCTTAAGGTGGCGTATAGCAGGTAGTCTCCAAGTTTTGTTTCTATTCTACGGCGTCTTGAGGGTTTACTGAATTTCTTTTGGCATAGTAACGGAGTGTGCTATGTGAGATGATGATAGTTTTTCTAAAGCTACATCTACTATGTCAGGATTAGGAGGTGAGGTTCCCTTATCAAGAATTTTATACTCATACATCCCTCTTCTCCCTGAACATTTTTAGTAAAATATGAGATGGGGGAAGCCTGGATTTGTATTCTCTATAGCATTTTTTCTTGAGTTTACTTGGGTCTGGTAATGATTCAACATTGAGGATCAGGCCGATATCTCTGGTTTGCCGCTCGTGATGCACGAGTTTAAAGTCTGATACTACACCCTGGACTGGATTATCATAGTTCAAGAATGTTTCAATACTCCTATTTCAGGCATTCACCAATGTACAGAACAGTAACTAGCTGCCCAACTTCTGCCTTACTCACGCTCAGCAAAGCCCGCTTTTTTCATCATTGATATCCCTGCCGTGGACCTTGTGGCTATTGCTTTAAACGCAACGGGGCCTTGCTATTACAGTAACAACCGGCGATCAATACCTACGATATATCTTCTGGAGAATGTGTTTGCTTCTACAGTGTATTACGATCAATGAATAACATAACTACTGTCGTAAACTATTAACTTTCGAGACTGTATTTTCACCATCTATACCAAGCGCATAAACGTCTGTGGGCCTCTCAGAATCCTCATTCATTCCTTCCTTCCTTCCCTATTCTCTACAAAGTGATTGTAGCACCGTTTCATCCCCTTTCAGTGCGGAAGATGCTTTCTGGGCAGCGTGGGTGGTGTGTAACATACAGTTTGAGTTATTCAAGCGAGGCTTTGCAGAGTCTCGATTTGGGAGTTAGATACTTGTGTGAGGTAAATCATCGGATATGTTTGTGTTTGAAGAGGAAAGATTTTTTAGGTTTTGAGGTTGTGGGTTTGGTATTGTAAGAGTTGGAATAGGTGGAAATTTTTACTATACAGTCGGGGGGGGATATTTGGTACGGTCTTGTGAGGTATCGTGGAGTGCTCACAGAGTATGTACTCGTGTCTGTCTGTAAAAAGCAGGAAGCTAAGGCTGGTAGTGCAGTGTTTTTTTTCTTTCTTCTAACGATAAAGTTGTTGTTGCTTGGTGGGGAAGACAATTGGGTGGACATTAGTGAGGTCAATTATCACAATGCCTATTGTATCCTTACTAGTAGATAATGTAAATGATCTCGAGGTAGGTTGTTGCACGGCTGGGTCTCTGGAATAAGTTAAATTTACTTTCATAAATGGGTCTATCTTAGAGTAGGTACCGTTATTCGTCTGGTGTTCATAAATTTCTTCTCTTACTGTGAAAAAAATAGAAAATAATGCTCTCACGGAGCTCTATTACATCGAAAGAGAATGCCACCGTTTTATTGCACTTCACTGGAACTACCAAATGGTAAGAAATGTCTCTTTATTTTCTACTGGAGCAATTCAATTCAATTCGCACTTCTCACCTCCCGCGTGGGTCTACTTGAGTACGATCCATACTGGTATGAGTACGAATGTTCTTCTAGCGGTCATTGCAGCTCACTCGGGTGCACTGACCAATATTAGCCCGCAACCTCCACCAACGAAGCACTGACTTCTGCTTGCACCCGAATACGGTAGATTGATAAACGTCTTGACTCCAAGAGTAGCTTTACCTTCCATTTGTTGGTGCTGTGCTACTTTACTAATCTGGGTGATCGTCACGAGGGCGCAAATAGCCTGTGTATCAGATGATCGATCCCCTGGGCTTGAGTAACGTCGCGGGTGGCTTGTGGGATGGCACTGCACGATACCGGTACTCGTAGTACAAGTACTGTGAGGCGCCTATCATAGCCCCCGTGAGTACAGCGGGGAAGAAAAAAAAATATCAAGAACATTGCCTTGTTCACTCCTCTGTTACTGTCAGGCGAGTAAGGGAGATTACCATAAAGCTTGTTAACCAGGAGAGGCAATTACAATGTCTTAACTTAGCGCTGAGCCTAATTACCGTACCGATAATCAATGTTTTTTGAGCTTACTCGTGTCGTGGGGGAAAAGTTACTAGAACAACCGCACAAAACGGTAGGTGAGTATGATAGGATAAGCTTGGGGAAAAGAAACACCCCGTTGAGCTTAAACTTTAAAAGTTCAAAAGCAGGTATATCCCCGCCTGCCAAGTCCGAATTCCTCGGCAGGGGTTGCAAGTGCCATATCATATGAAAAACCACCACTCCCCTTTCAATATATCGTCAATAATGTAGTATCTTTTCAATAAGTTCTCCGTGATATTACAGATGTTCATATATTCAACCAGTGCTATATGGTATATTGAGCACTGCGGCTTTCTCCGGAGAGCGGCGATTTCCGTGCTACTTGTTTCCTCCGCTAGGTTTTTGCGGTAATGTTCTTGAGTGTGTGCTGAAGTGCTTACATTTAGCTTCGATACGCATTTCAAGGTTCCCCGCAGGCGGGTAACGACCAAAAGTTGAATCTGGTTTCCAGACGTCCATGAAATCTCGCTTGGGTTGGTTGGGTAGAGACTAAATAATATGGGGGAATAGCCTACTTATGTTGTTCAAGCAAGGTACGGCTTCCTCCGGCCTGCCGTAAGTCTTTGTTGAAGAATTGTGGACATTGCGGTACCTGGGCGAGTACAGTCTCACCTCGCTATGCCGGATCGTGCTGAACCGGATACCTCGCTGAACCGTAAAGTATATCTGGCACCTCTGATTTGTCATGGAATTTCACTCGTTGGACTGGAAAAGGGGAGGTTTTGGATTTATATGATATTTTTAAAATCCTTCCCCTGGTCCCTATAGAAAGCTGGCCTGCTGAACCAGATACTGCGGTGAATGGCAGGGAAGCTATACCAAAAGAGGGAAGAAGGCAGGGCCAGAAATGTAGAATGAGAAAAAGAGAAAACCTACTTGAGGGGAGAGAGTGTTCTAATGGATAGGAAGGGAGATAGACAAAGGTTAAAGTCAGTAGTATATACAACTGGACATCATAGATGACTAGTTATTAGTACAAATCCAATTTTTATTCATTCAATAATGCTTATCACAAAATCAATAAGGAAAGCTGGATTGACAGCTTTGTAAAAATACGAGCTTTGCTGCCTTTAGGCACAGTATGCTGAAATGAAGTTGCCAGATTTTGCACTTCCTGATAATTGCCCTCATCACCTTGATGGACAGCCACTTGCTCTATCAAGCCTTTCTGATCACCTCAAAGGATAGAGAGGAGAGGTCAAAAAGGAACCTCCAGCTGGTAAATGAAAATTACAAAGTAAGTTAAATATATATAATACTAATAAATGTATTGAATGATAATAGGTATAGTGGGAAAGAAATAGAAAAAGAGAGTCAGCACTTACCCTTTTCTCAAGTACTTTCTGGCACTTTGGATCAATGGTACCAAATATGCTAGAGTTATAGTAACAGATAATATTATATAAGCTGAAACAAAAACCATCAAAGAGGAGCTAGAGAGAGTAGGTGTTGATGAGCTATATGATGACATTGAGATGTCAAATAACTAGTTTATATGATTTAAAAGTTATTATAATATTGGTAGACTACATACATAGAAAATCTGGTCAATACAAACATCTTATACAGCAACTGATACTAGCTTTTTCATCACAAGACCATTATAATTGTATTGAAAATGACTTGGTTTTTAATAAGTAGCTACAGTCACTGGCATCTAATGTATACTTTGAAAAAGTCAAACAGTGAAGAGGTGGAAAAGATGATAAGTGTTAGGTGCATAGAGATTAGAGACTTCCCTCTTATAAATACAATACTCTGTCATACCTCTGCAGTACCAACATAAGGGATGAACATTATCACTATATGACAGCCATGTTGCATCCTGACACTTTAGTATCTAAATTGAATAGCCTCAGCATGATACCATATATGTTGTCACCATCCATCTGACTAGATGCTGTCCATAGAGTATATGAGAGGGCACCATCAGCAACAAGTCAGAAGTGGAATAGAGTAATTCATTTATAGTACTGGTAAGTTATCATCTTGTATTTCAGTAGTCAATAAACATGGCCATTTAAGTAATGGGATATTTTGATAGAACTATTAGTGACCTAGATATAGTAAGCCTATGGTACTATAGGGTATGACTATATAACTAAGCCTATTGCTTTGAAAGAAGTAGAGTGTAATGGGCCTACTTGAGAGTCAGAGTAGAAGAATTTTACCTAATAAACCATTGGTTTGATTCAGGGCAAAAGTTTTAATTACTCCCAATAGGCTTTGTGATACATATTTATGCATAATAAAAGTCACACTTGAACATCAAAGCTGATCACTTTATGTATAGTTCTAGAAGACTTGACTACATACTCGTGCCAAGGTAGTGGCGTGAGCGCCACTACCCCCAGATGTTCACAGGCTCATAACCTGGGGCACTCAACTGAGTGCCTGACAGCTCAATGTAACTTTGTGGCTCAACGTAACTTTGTGGCTTACCATAGTAACTTTGTGGCTCAACGTCAATTTGAGGCTCAACATCACTTTGTGGCTTAGTGTAATTATATAATTATATTAGTTCAAAGTAGTACTTTCATAGTGCTTTCATCAAACCCATCAGAGTCCTTCCACATCACAATTCATCATGCCACCCGAACCAACATTTACGTTCCCCAGTCAGAGGGTTGAGGATTATAACAATATTGAAATTCGCATTCAGGCTGCTGTCAACTCACTCTATGAAGCCAATAATGCGTATCCCAATCTTGCAGCAGTTGCTCGTTCTTTTGAAATACCTGTATCTCGACTCCGCCGCTGCTGGCAAGGTCTTCCTTCGAGAAAAGAGTGTCCTGCCACTAATCAAAAGCTTTCTGATGATCAAGAAATTGCTATGTGCCAGTACCTTGACCGACTAGACACAATTGGCACCAGTGCTCACATACAAATGGTCTCAAGCTGTGCAAACACAATCCTACGCAATGCACATAGTGGCCCCCTTGCACTACCTGTTGTCAGTGACCACTGGGCTCCCCGATTCCTGAGTCGCCATCCAGAGTACTTTATTCGGAAGCAACGAACTATTGACATTGACCACAAAAATGCACATCAGCCTGAAGATATCCACATGTGGTTCCAAAAGTACCAAGAGGTTCGCCAAAAGTATAATATTCAAGATGGCGATATGTATAATTTCGATGAGACCGGTTTCCGTATTGGAATTGGTAGAGACCAGTGGATTATTACACGCGACCCAAACCGTCAAGCATATCTTGGGAGCTCAACCAATCGTGAGCTTATCTCAGTCTGTGAGACAATTAGTGGAGATGGACACGTCCTGCCACCGATGATTATTGTACCTGGTATTATCCACCAGGAGCCTTGGTATACAACAACCTCAATACCAGATGATTACCTGGTAGGCACCTCAGAGACTGGCTACTCCAATGACGACTTGTGTATTAAGTGGCTTATCTACTTTCAGCTCTTTTCATCTAAGCGCCAAATTGGTTCTTATTGCCTCCTCCTTCTTGATGGTTATGGGTCGCACTGCACCAAACAGTTTCTTGAATATTGTGATATTCACAATATAGTCGTCTTCTGTCTTCCTCCTCATACCAGCCACCTTCTTCAACCACTTGATGTGGTTGTTTTCCAACCATATAAGCATTACCATGCTGAAGCCATTGAGGCAGCAACTCGATCTGGATGCGGTGACTTTGATAAAGTCGAATTTTTGGATAGAATCGACTCTATACGTCAGCAAACATTCAAAGAATCCACTATTCGCTCAGCCTGGTGGGCTACTGGTCTTATTCCATGGGATGCTGATATTGTTATCACCAAGCTCCGTGAGCAGCCAATTGGCCTTATCCAACAAGCAACTCCACCAGATGGATCATCACCCTCTATTCCTCTCACTATTCATAGCCTGAAACGGCAGGGGGAAGAATTATTACGTGATGCCTCGGAAATTTCTCCTACATTTCAACATAGGTTGAAACTTGTTTTGCAAGGTGGGCTTGCTCAGGCACAGTCAGGGGCCCTAGCAATGGAGCATATGGAAAATACACGGGCAGTAGAACAGGCAAGAAATGCAAGGTGCAGAGGGCAGACACGAAGGCAGGTGCAGAAAGGAGGGGTTCTATATGCCTCTGAAGCACAGCAAATAGTAAAAAACAAGGAAGATGCTGAGGTGGAAAAGGCGGAAAGACAGTTGAGACAGGCACTGAATGCAAGGAAAAAGGCTGAGCAGGCTGAGCAAAAGCCTTTAATTGATGACATGAAAGCCTATGTTAAGGATAGACATAAAGTTCTAGCCTATAAAAAAAGGTTATCTAGAGTTATAGTAGCTGGTATTAAAAAACGACAAGTAAGGCTGCAAAAAAACAAACAAATGTAACATAAAATATTCAATACAGTCTACCTTTCTTGTATAGTAAGCCTCAAATTGACGTTGAGCCACAAAGTTACTATGGTAAGCCACAAAGTTACGTTGAGCCACAAAGTTACGTTGAGCTATCAGGCACTCAGTTGAGTGCCCCAGGTTGTGAGCCTGCGAACATCCGGGGGTAGTGGCGCTCATGCCACTACCTTGGCACGAGTACTAACTTTCTGACAAAAAATAGGACAGTTTTTGTTGTGACACTGAGTGTAATGCCTACAAAAGGTGTTACCCTACCTTCCACATACATGTTATAATAAAATAAAAAAAACAAGTAAAAGAAATTAAGGTGATAATTCATGTTTTACAATGCTTGAATGCTTATTCTGCTATTATATTTTCTATAAAATAGATATATAGCCCTATTAAAAAAGTTCTCATACCTCCTATGTATTGTGGTAATTTCTTGGCAAACATAGACGTATTCTCATGTACTAGTACAGCTGCACTCCACTGTCTCAGATCTTGATAATCCCAGTACCTCACTGCCCTAAATGAGTATCTGTGAATTTTAAATTCTTTTACCCCAAAACCTAACCTGTTGTCCCAGATCACTTGTTGTATCATACTGAACAGATTCTCTAGATCTCAGTTGTGCAGGATAGTAGGGTGAGACTGTATATTTATTATCATAATAATGACTACCATTTAATATACTTACCTTCACTTGCTATAATTACTTGTAGCTGATCAGGAAGACTGTCTATAAGAGTATTGAGAACAGATTGATCAATTGCTTCCTATTCCTCCTGTATGGCTACCCATAATTCCTCTTCATTATTTGGTCTCCTTTCCTCCACTGTGAAACATTTCCAGAGGTGAGTTTTCAGAAGGTACCAGGCATTTTCAATAGGGTTAAGATCCAGAGAATTCACTGGGAGTGGTAATATGTAGATATTGTAAGCCCTCAAAATGGTTTAATTCATATAACTAGCATAATATTTGGCATTATCCTGAATAACTCAAAGATCATTCAAATGTTCTTATGAAAAGAGAAAAGGAATCAGGTAAGGGTCATAAATTTCTGTCATATACTGTATGGAATTAAGGTCAAGACAGTCCCTGTTACTTGTTCACTCATTTGGTGTTTGCTGCCAAATTCAAACTAATAGTATTCAATCACCATTAGTGATTGCTACTCAATATCCTATAGAATATCTAGAGGTACCAAAATAGAAAATAGGAGCCAAATATTTCTCTAATAATTCTTCCCCCTCTTTTATTCATATTTTCCTTCCTGGTTAAAAGGCAACATATTCAACCTTACATTTATTCAGCCAAACTATTTGTCTCCATCTCTTCAGTAACTAGTATAACTTTCCTTAACACCAATTTATTCTCCTAATTTTTTGTAGACTATTAAGGTACAGATTTTTTCTTGATACTTGTAGTTTAAATCCAAGTACTTTTATCACTTTATCAATGGTATTATAACTAAGCTAAAACTCACTTAACTTATCTGTAAGCTGCCTTAATGAAGATTGAGGGTTTTTCTGGATAGTAACTTCAATTTTTTTCTTAATATTATCATTGAGCTTTGTTGGTCGTCCAGAACAGGGAGCATCTGTGACAAGTTTTCGTGTCTGATATCATTTAACTACTTCTTGAACTGTTGATCTTGATATATTCTTATACCCTACAATATACTTATAGCCTCATTTAAGGTCAAAAAGCTATATTATATGATGGTTTTACTCCAAGTATAGGGTAGTGATGTGTGGTGGTGACATCTAGTTTGACTGTCTATTAGTTTTTATACTTTTTATAATTACTTCCTAATAGTCATAAATAGGTCTTACCTCTTAACCTTTAGGTTCTAGATCCTGTGTTCTGATTTAGTTTAATATCAAGTTACTATGGTAGGGAAAGTGGGTGCAATCACTTACTGTCAGGTCATGTTATGTGGAATGTTACTTTGGCAGTTAGGTTGGATAGTAAAATACTACTAAGATCAGTACAGTTAAGGACTAAGTATTTTGAGGTCTCTTGTGGGTAACTATATTCCCAGCATATCTGTTAAAACAATATACCACCTGATATGGTTCTCAGAGTGGCATAGTATGGTATTTAATATGAGTAATTACTTGTAATTACTGGTAGAGTTGCACTCTATTATCCTAAATAGTATGTGATCTAGGATAATAGGTTGGGTTTTGGTATAAAAAAATTTAGAATTCACAGATATTCATATAGGGCAGCAAGGTATCTGCATTATTAAGATCCAGGACAGTGTAGTGCAACTGTACTACTATATGAGAATACATCCATGTTTGCCAAGAAATTGCCATAATACATAGGGGGGTATGACAATTTTTTTAATAGGGCAGTACTTTATAATAAGAAAAAACAGTTATTATTTGTATCATAAAACATGAATTATTACTTTAATTTCTTTTAGTTATTTTTTTTTTACCATGTATGTTGAAGGTAGGGTAACACCTTTTGTAGGTGTTATATGATACTTAGTATTACAACAAAAACTGTCATATTTTTTTTGTCAGAAAGTTAGTAGTACAAAATCTAGTCTTTCAGAACTATATCAAGGGAGAATAATTAGTATGATTGCACTTAAGGTAACATACTCAAATTAAGTTCAAATGGCTTAAAGATTAGAGACTTCCTACTGGAGGAGTGCTTGATACCCACAGAATGATTAGGAGGTTGAAGATAATAAAACTAAGTAGGGCAAAATATTCTCAGAGTCAATAAGTGTTCATACTCAAATTTTGATAAGGGATTTTCACCAGAGGTATAGTACAAAGCTTTTAGAAGGTACCCCTAAACTATTGCATTATGTAATGCCTTTATTTGGCAGGGTAAATTATAAACCTTAATGATAAATATTATAGAAGATCCTGTGTTCAATTCATGTATACACTAGATATATTTGTTATTATTATTGTTAAATTATTTTTAACTAAAAAATACCTACAATAATACCAGAATTGAATTGAGGATCTTCTACAATACTACATTAACTAGTATAGGTTATTTTCATGCTAGGAGGTCAAAATAAGATGTGGTAGTTAACCAAGAGTTACCACTAAGAATAATGAGTCAGACTAAATACTACACTACTGGTGACAAAGCCTTTTTTCAACAATACCTCACCATCACTTTAAATATTACCAGTTGATATGATAAGTTTTTCTTCAACCCCAGTTGATATCTGATATTGAAAATCAAAAGGCTAACAGAGTCATAGGAAAGTATCTTTCAGGTTCCAGATCAGACAGAATGACTCAGCCATCCAGGATTCAAGTCAGAACATGTACATGGCTACCAATACTTGGTCATACTCAGTCCTATTGTGACAGTCAAAGAAAACTGTGAAAGTAAAGTAAAATGCAGGACCTTGGAGGCTCCTCAGATAGTTATATTCTACCTGTTGTTGGAGAGTATAAATATCAGAGTAGTCTCTTTGCCCTCACTATTTTTTTACTTCTATTTATCCAGTATTTTCCTTGTTACTTTATCTCTTCTCAACAGTTTTGACTACTACTAGTGTGGCTATAGCCTCTACTTCTGCTGTTCTTATTCCTACTAATATATGTAGCCCCTATTCCAAGTTTAAGGTACTGTTGGCTGAGTTTCTACTTTCCAGTTCCTACTGTTTGAGTTTCCAACATATCAGTTTCCCCTATCATCACTATTCCTACTACCAGTATTTAGTTCCTGCTATCAAGGTTTTTAGCCCACCAGTTTCTCTTACCATCTCTATCTCTGCCTTCTAGTTCCCACCATCCTAGTGTCTATCATACTAGTTCCCATCACTGCTTCTGTTCCTAGTTTTTGTTTTTGAGTTCCTATCCTGTATAGCTTAAATATGTACTCACTTTTATCTTATACCTCTTTTCTATAGTACTTCCAACTAACCTTAATTTCAACTTATATAGATTTTCACTTATAGTCATCCTATTTATCATCCTTCTGATGTGGCTTAATTTGAGCTTTCTTGTGTCCAGCATGGTTTAAGTTCTTTGTACCTAGTTACCTATTCCACTTTCCACACTACTTATTCTTACTCTTAAACTCTCTTGTTTAAGTACTCAGTCCCATCAATTCATCCTGGTCCAGAATTCAAACCAGTTACTTTCTATTCTATACAATTCTTTACTCCTTCCTATCAGTGATTACATCACTATCATTTCTGAGGGTTTAAACTTGCCATAATAAACTGTTGAAAACATGGTAAAGTTCCTTCTCCTTACTCACCAACCAGGAAGCTACAAACTCCAACTGTCAAGAATATCTCTTTATGGTACTAAGTACTTGTATCAACCCTATGTGATTAGTAGTACAATGAATCCCACATATTGAGTTCCAAAAAAAAAAATACATTAAGCTATGGCTATAGAGAGAGGAAAGTAATATGCGTGGAAATAGAGCAGATTTTATATGCAGCTTATTGAAAAAAAAAAAAAGAGGAGAAGAAGGCTATCTGAAGAGGATGGCTTTGGTATCAGGCTCTCCTTGCCTTTAAGGCTACCTATCCTGAGAAACTATATGGTAACTCAGAGTTTACATTTTCAAATGGCAGGTTTTATGGCTTCCTATCATGGTGTAATATCAGTTTACAGTTTATACTAGTTTACTACCAATAAATCGCAAAAGATTCCAGTTGACTTTTTGCATGAAACCCTTAAATAGCTATACTTTAATCAATGAAATTTACAAGTCAGATCTCAGAATGAGGAACTAGTTGTTAGATGCTATCTACTTAATAGTATTTACAATATGGATAAGATACTGCTACACTTTGAGGTTCCTGATGGTCAGACAAATACCAATAAAGGGAGCCATACAGTTCAGGTCAAGGCAACTGTATCAGGATGGGATAAGTGTTAGGCTACTATGGTCTTGTGTATTTTTGGAAGTAAAAAAAATTGACTTTAGCCTCTTATTATCTTTAAGGGGAAAGAGAATTATACCAGTCCCTGAAGCCAACATTATGAGTAAAAGTGAAGTCAGGAAATGTTACAATATAATAAACAGGCTATTGTATACTGGAATAAGACTGCTTATGCTAATATTAACCTCTTAATTGAATAGATCACAGACTTTCTTATGCCAGTTCTACCTCCAGGACTATGACTATTAATCCTTGATGTTGCCAAATTTCACTGCACTCAATTAGTCCTTCAAACATGGAATAAAAATAATATTACACCATCCATCATACTGGCCTAGTTTAGCCACTTGATGTTGTGATTAATAAACCATTTAAGAACCTTTTATAGGATTTGATTGATGAAGGCATTGAGAACCATTCTATGACTCTTCAAGAGATAAGAAAAAGTGATCAAAATACAGTAGCTCAATGGTGTATATTGATGTCTAAATGTATTGGAGAAGCATGGGAGAAATTCTGCCTTAACTATCAGGAGGTAATTGTTAGAACCTATTAGAAGCTAGGTTTTACTTTACCAATTGATGGCTCCTGTGATGATGAGTTGGCTATTGAGGGAATTTCAAGTCATCTGATAAATATCAGTGATTGGCAACATCCCCAGCCTTAAACTTAGCAGAGGCATTGGGAGTTCTGAAGGATAATGGAGTTCAACAAGAGAGTGTGCTCATTGAAGGCTCAGATGATGAGGATGATACTACTATTGAATTTATAGACAACTAACTTGAAGAATTAATTATCTATACACAAATTAAGTTCCAATACTGAATGCCAAAAGGTTCACCAATTTCAATATCTATTACACCATGACTTTATCTGCCGACACGTATTTGCTTCTATATATTAGAGACTTTGCGGTGGACGCATCCAGAGTCTTTTTTGACTATCTGGGCATACGCATGCCAAGCCCCACAACATCCAGACAACGATTTGACTCCACAAGAGCAATTTCGACAAATTTGACCTCTACAACTTCTATCCGCAATAGAATTTTTAATATCGATTCTTTTTAACCCTTTTTTCCTAGCATCAGAACTAGAGAAGCAGAGGTGTATGATTATCAAAATCATTGGATTTGAGTTTGAGCCTGGACGAACAGAGTGTTGGCAAATCAAGTCAACCATTCGTTTGGGAAAAATGTGAAGCTTGACAAGGCTGTTTTTTTTTTGGGCTCAACTACCGCAAGGTGAAAATCGCATCCAGCTCCAAATCCCCAGTTTCTTGGCACCTAGGGTGTCCGGATATATCCACCGCAAAGTCTCTATTCTAAAATCGCCACTGATATTCGCTTAGGTGTCTTGGTTTCTAGCCGAGCAATACTGTGGAGGATATTTCATGTCACGCTAGAGTTGGGTAGAAGACCCCCTGTTGTAACTAGGGCTTAGGTGCCGTGACTTTTGTTTCTTAGTTAGGATGTTTTCAGGGTTAGGGCACGTGACTGGTGCAGCCTTGTGGGGGACGTGGGAGTTTTCTGTGGTGATTGTCAACCAACCATCAGACATCCGCAGACAACGGCGGCCGAGGGCCACAAGAGAGCCGTCCCCAGAGAGGGACAACCGAAGACAGAGAAGAGCATTGAGGACCGCAGCAGGACAGATCCAGCAGAGAATTCGAGAGTTTGATAGTTTTTTTTTTTTTTTTTCTTTTCTTTTCTTTTCTTTACATTTTAGTTTCAAGGTCATAGTTTGAGAGACAGAAAAGTATTCCTAGACAGTGGGAATTTTATTCTCTTGCATTTGGTTGTTTTAGCACATTGGGAACTAGTAGAGAGAGAGAGACCGAGCTTCGTGCCAACCCTCAGCGTAAAGAACCGAAAAGCCTTCCCTTCCGGAGGGAGAGGTCAACAATACCCTATTTTAACCTCTTAGCGCGAAAACGACCTATACCAGTTAATGCGGTATTTGTCGCCGAGATTTATGAGTTACCCTGCTAAATAAAGGCATTACACAAGGCAACGGTTCAGGGGTACCTTCTAAACGCTTTGCACTATACTTTTAAATGTTACTTGTAGCGGAGGATAAATGTGTGTTGTGGTTGTGCTATCTGATTTGCCATCATGCTCCTGGTTTTAACATTCACCATAGTACTGCACTGTTGATCTTGAAATCCCTGTTCCTGGAATAGGGAGGAAGCTCTCTCGACGACAAGAGAAAAAATTGTTACGATAGATACGGCGGATATCCGGTATGGATGTTACCTCCTTTGGTGGGGGAGGAAGGGAAGGGGCCTCAATTGGGGTTTGACGAGGAAAGATATAAAGAGTGGAAAGTACTCGTGCCAAGGTTGTGGTTACACCACAACCCATGGTCGCTCGCTGGCTCGCAACCTTGGGCACTCTCAAGAGAGTGCCCGACAGCTCAACGCAAATTTACAGCTCAACACAAATTTGTGGCTTAGCATGACTTTGTGGCTAAATACAACATACCAGTAGAGTCTACAGTCACACCTCACTATCCCGGATGACCAAAGTCCAATGAAGTAAGCTCCAGATGAAGCATATAGCTATAATTTCACTATGTAAGCTTAATAATCTACTTTACATTTATTTTTGCACCTTTGCCTGTCGTTTAATACTAGTAGTGATTAGTCTCAACATTTTCTTCTTATAGGCTTGAATTGTATGTCTTTCTTTAACATACGCCTTCAACTCATTAAGAAAAGGCTTGTGTTTTGCTTGCTCTGCCTTTTTCTTGGCATTTTGAGCCCATCTCAGCTGCTTTTCTGCCTGTTCTATCTCCAAATCCTCTCTCTTTTTCACCATTTGGCGTGCCTCTGATGCATAAATGACTCCCCCTTTCTGCACCTGCCATCTGCTCTGTGACCTACACCTTGCATTTCTTGCTTCTTCCGCAGCTCGACTATTTTCCAAGTTCTCCATTGCCAATGCCCCAGACTGGGCTTGGGCCAAGCCTCCTTGAAGAACTAATCTCAACTTGTGCTGAAAGGTGGGCGACAAATTAGCTGCCTCACGCTGTAGCTCTTCACCTTGTCTCTTGAGGCTGCATAATGTGAGAGGCATAGTTGGAGAGGCAAGTTGTGGGGGTGTAGTAGGTGGAGCTATAGCATGAGGAATAAGTGCTTCTCGCAACTTGGAGATTACGATATCAGGATTATAGGGAATTAATCCAGTAGTGCGAAAGGAGGAACGGATGGTTGACATTTTAAAGGTTTGCTGACATATAGAATCGATTTTATCCAAAAACTCAACCTTGTCAAAGTCACCACCTCCGGTACGCGTCGCTGCTTCAACTGCCTCTGCATGGTAATGCTTATATGGTTGGAAGATGATGACATCCAAAGGTTGGAGGAGATGGCTAGTATGAGGTGGCAGGCAGAAAACAACAATGTCGTGTGCATCGCAGAAGTCGATAAAGTCTTTCGTACAGTGGGAGCCAAAACCATCAAGAAGAAGAAGTCGACTGGAACCCACTTGACACTGTGAAGAAAATTTTTCGAAGTGAACAAGCCACTTCATGGTCAATTCATCATTGCTATAGCCAGTATCTGATGTCGCAATTAGGTAATTGTTGGGAATAGAAGTGGCTGTATACCATTGTTGCTGGTGTATAACTCTGGGAACAATAATTATAGAAGAGAGGACACTTCCATCACCACTAATCGTTTCGCATACAGTAATTAACTCTCGATTCGTAGTGGTTCCAAGGTAAGATTGACAGTTTGCCTCTCGCATAATTATCCACTGGTCGCGCCCTATACCGATACGAAATCCGGTTTCATCAAAGTTGTAAGTATCTGCTACCTGAATGTTATGCTGGTTATGAACTGCCTGGTACTTCTCAAACCAGGTACGTATCTCATCAGGCTGGTGGGCATTTTTCCGGTCTGCATCAATGGTACGTTGTTTGCGGATAAAGTATTCAGGATGTCTAGCAAGAAATCGCCTTGCCCATTGCTCACTTATGAGTGGTGCAGGGTCTGGGCCTGTATGTGCCAGCTGAAGAATTGTGTTTGCGCAGCCAGATACCATCTGTAGTCTTGCACTAGTACCCACAGTATCGAGTCTGTCCAGGTACTGGCATACGGCAGCCTCTTGATCGTCAGAGAGCTTTCGATTAGTTGGGAGACGTTCCTGTTTTGACTGGTGTCCTTGCCAGTGGGCTAGAAGTCTGAAATATGGTATTTCATGGCACTTGGCAATTGAAGCAAGATTGGGAGTGTATTACAAACCCGGCATGGTTTGTAATGGTTTCACATGACATACAATTGTATGTCATAGTATTTCATTTGTTAAAAGGTTTTTCACATGACTCAGTTGAGTCATACGATGATATGTTTTCACACTATGACTCAGGTACGAGTCATAAGGTTTCACATGACTCACAGTTGTGAGTCATAAGTTGTTTATGTTTGAATTTGATTGGTATGTTGAGCATTGACTCATAGGTACGCCTATGAGTCATGAGGATTAAGAGGCATGACTTCGTTTATACGAGTCATGAGGTTTCGCACATGACCCCTTTAAGGTCATGGGACTTTCGCGCATGACCAAGTATGGTCATGAGGTTATATGTCACGCAAGTGCATGAGTCACAGTTGTGACTCATTTGATTTGTAAGCGGGTTGCTGGAAGAACTATATAAGGAGGTCAGTAGGACCTGATAGTTAGTTCTTCACGCAACCACCTAAGTTATTTCCTATCTTATAAGTTATCAATAAAACACCTTTACGCTCTTTACAAACAAAGACCAACCAACACGAAGAGAAGACAGAACGAATACTAGTTAACGCTATAAGGACTTAGTATTGGCAACGGTCAATATCTAAGACATAGCGTAAGAGAACTAGTATCAGAATTCTCGAAGGAAGGAGAATACAATAGGAGATAGGTAAGTACTATCCCTATAAGAAAGCTAACAATAGTGTCGTTACCTGTTGCGAGATATAAGAAAGGAGAGATCATATAGAGGATCGTAACAGAGTGTCATCTCCAGTGGTATGAAGGAAGGTAAGAGCAGCCTGAATGTGGGCTTCAATATCAATATATGGTTCAACCCGTTGACTGGGTGGTATAAGAGCTGACTTAGATGCTGGCTCGGATGGCATGTTTGGTTTTGTTATCTTGTTTATTGGTTGAGAGAAGGTGCGTGTATATTGACTAAAGATGGTGGAGGAAACGGAGGCTCTATTGAGCAATAAAAATCCCCTGGTGAGTACTATGTGGGTGGGGTTACACAGCTAGCTAGGGTTGTAGTGTCGGGTTTCTGTTGTAAGCCACAAATTTGTGTTGAGCTGTAAATTTGCGTTGAGCTGTCGGGCACTCTCTTGAGAGTGCCCAAGGTTGCGAGCCAGCGAGCGACCGTGGGTTGTGGTGTAACCACAACCTTGGCACGAGTAGTACATTTCTTTCGAGCTTTTTTTTTTTGTTTTATTTCTCAGCTCTTCAACCTTCCCCGACCTCACCCAGTCCTTTCCCTTTTTTTTATTTCTCTTCCTTCCCAGCTGCATTCTTCAAGATGATCTTCTCGGCCGCCGTCCTGTCCGTTCTTCTGCTTCCAGTCGCGTTGGCACGACCAAGACCGGACGTGAGCAACCCCACTGTCGATCTTGAGTCATTTAAGACAACGTCCAACTCCGGCCCTGCCCAAGCTCTCGAAGCAGCGTTCAGGAATCTTCGTAGCAGTAATTCGAGTGAAGTATCTGCTGCGGCGGTGGTGGCGACCCGGAACGAATTGATTGAGAGCCGGTGTGATGATGTTATCGTTATTTTCGCGAGAGGGTATGATCATGAATACTTATTTTTTAATGCAATATTCGCCTATATATATTTCTTAGAATTAGGTTTTAACATTAGATACAGAACAACTGAGCTAGGGAACGTTGGTGATGGTGTCGGGCCCGCTTTCTTCGATGCTTTGGTTGCACTTGAACCAGGGAGGGTCATTATTCAGGGAGTTAATGACTACCCTGCTGATATCTGGGGCTATCTTGGTGGTGGGAGCGACTCTGGTGCCAAAGATATGGCCAATTCGGTTCAACGGGCTGCTACACAATGTCCTACTTCCAAGATTGTCCTTTCCGGTTTCAGGTAAGCAGTAATAGCCTTAATTCTATTTTCGTGCCCAGGCGTGCATGCATACTTCTGCCGCTCTTAGTGGGGGCAAGAAGGTGCTTTTGCAATTTCTTCTCAACCCATTCCTGAGAATTCTCACTATCCATTCATTAACATCAAAAACAGCCAGGGAGCACAGGTAACTCACAAGGCAGCAAAGCTAATATCAACTGCTCTCTACCCCAAAGTTGCTGCAATTGTCCTCTTCGGCGATCCAAAAAACGGCGACGCCTTCCCGGGGTCCCTGAACGCTAATGTCAAGACCTTCTGTCGCCACGGTGACTTGATTTGTGATGGATTGCCCATTCCAACTGATGCCCATTCACACTATGAGGACGACGGTCCTGAAGCTGCGGCTTATGTTGCTGCAAGGGTTTAAAGTCGAGGGGGGCAAGGTTGGGAGAGGAAATCTGCAATTGGGCGCAGAGGGGTTGAAATTCCTTATTGATGCCGAGAAATGTATCAATGGGATGGGTTGATCAATGGGTGAACTATCGTGTTTAGTGGTATATAACTTTCTCGACAGGACTGAAAGTTGGCGGTTCTGTACATGGTACATTTGCCGGGCTTATGCAAAAATAAAAGAATTGTTATTAAGATCATTATTTGGATATGGTACGGTACTGTACTTGTGCCGGTATTTGTATTGCGGGTAGTTACCGATAGATATAGCATGTGAAAACACTGATGTATGGTCTGATCTGATATCGCCGGTTTGGAGTTGCCTGTTCTTGGTAAGTTACCCAAAAAGAACCCAGTTCTACCGTACTCTAGCGACTTGAGTACAAGTATAAAGAAAACCCTAGAAATCAGGCGTGTTGTACAACCAAATTAGGATAGCGAATTATATCGAACAGACTTTCTTTCAGAAGGCGTTGGATTCACGGGCGGTTTAGGGTGCCGTACTTTTAATACTGGTCTCTATGCTACTGATCTCATGAGTCAGGCCGTGACACCAAGGACTATTACACAGCGTAACTTCCAGCCCGTCCGTGCTCTTTCAACCACAGTCTAAGGTTCCCCGCAGGTCGCTTGCCCCAGCAGATTACATCACCAATAGCAAATACAAGGGTAGATCATGAATTGATGGTACGGAGCAGGGTTGTTGATGATGGTTTTAGACAAGAGTAATGGAACAAGCAACCCATCACCCTTTCAACCCAAAACCCACCACAACTCTGCCAGAGTCAAATAAAAGCTGATTTTATGATAGGTATGTTGAGATAGTTATTGCCTATTTTATGAACCAATTTTTTTCTCTTTACATCCACCGATGGTGGACAAAATAGGCATTCCTTCAGGTGAACAGTACCTTGGTGTACTATTTGACGTAAAGTGTTCTTTTACTAGTGTACCATCAATTCATGATCTGCCCTTGTACTTGTGTGCTTAAAAAAAAGGCTCACCACAGGGAAAAAAGGATAGTAGGAATTCCAGATCGGGACTACCGTCATTTATTATTTAAACTACAGTATCACTTATCAAAAACCTAACCCACCCCGCACAACATACGGTATATCAACGTTGCTTCGCTGGCAAGCATCGAAATGAAAAAAACAAAAAAAAACAAAAGAGCACCAAATCGCCAACTGTTCCCTCTCATCATGCGACCCGTTTTCCCGCATCGACCAATGTTGAGGCTTTTTTTTTGATTCAGAATCGTTTAAAGGAAAAAAAAAAAAAAAAGCTCTTGACAAGGGACGGGTGCTAAGTTATTTTGACTTGACATCGCGATGTGGGGTTCGATCGTTGGAGGGGGTATTTTTTTTTTAAAGAGAAATACCAGTACGAGTATGCAGGTCATCTGGTGGCTCTCCAATGACTTTTTGACAACAGATTTTTGCTGGGGACAACGAGTACTGTACCGTCCTCTGGTACTGGACCTAAGGCGATTGTTTCGATTGCTTCTATTTCTTTAAATTCTTTTTTTTAAGTGAAATGTGGGAGGGAGGGAGGGAACAAGTTAGTCTTGAGTGGAAGGGTATAACTGTCAACGTTTTCCCCGCTCGGGGGGAGAAATAAGATAGATATCTGGAATACTATCATCTCTCGAGCACTTTACCCTCCATCCCTCCCGCTCTCCCGTCTGTCCTCCCGCGGCATCCTCATCCGAAGAGAAGCCATCACCATCGCCATCACCATGTCCCCACAATCACACTCCCAATCACCCTACCTCTACAGCTTCACCCATGTTCCGGGGAAGGGCATGGGGATAGTAGCAAACTACTACATCCGACGCGGCACCCGTATAATCTCTGACGCCCCGTTGTTCAAAATACCAAACTACACCACCGACCCAGCCGCCGTAACTAGCTATGTTACCAAGGCGCTCAAGGGAAAGTCAAAGGACGAGCAGCGCATGTTCCTCTCCCTCTTTAATGCCTATCCAAAAGATTACATGCCATTCTACGGAATCACAAAGACGAATGCACTCCCGCTGGGTCCGGACTCGGAAGACGCAGGATTGTTCCTGACGGTTGCGCGGTTGAACCACAGTTGTAGTCCCAACACCAATCACACTTGGAATAGCAATACCGGTACAGAGACTATCCACGCGATCCGGGATATTCTCCGCGGGGAAGAGATCACGATCTGTTACATCGGATCGGGTAAATCCAGTCGAGACCGGGAGGGTAGGAGGAAGGAGTTGGCGGCGGTGTTCAAGTTCGAGTGCCACTGCACGATCTGCGATCTGCCGCCGGAGCAATCCCTCGCAAGTGATAGCAGGAGGGCGGAAATTGAAAAGTTGGATGAGATTGTGGGCCAAGGGGATCTGCTGATGCTGCGTGCTTCCATGGCGTTGAATAGTTGCAGGACGATGCTGCGTTTGATGGATGAGGAAAGGATTTATGATAAGAGGGTTTCGAGGATCTATTACGACGCCTTCCAGATTTGTATTGCCAATGGGGACGTGGCAAGGGCGAGTGTCTTTGCTAGAAAGACGGTGGAGGAGAGAATGATTTGTGAGGGTCCTGACTCGGTAGGGTTGGAGGATCAGAAAGTTTTCATTGAAAACCCTCAGAGCCATAGGCTTGCTGGATTATCCAACATCTGGAAGACGGGTCTCGAAAATATTCGAGAGTATGACGACCAGGAAGAGTTCAATGTGTGGTTGTGGAAGAGGGCAGACAGCTGAGTCGGTGGTGGGGGGGCAGGGGTAGGGTGCAGGGGTAGGGGGTTGATTTCCAATAGATAGAAACGGTTATCTAAGGGGTATACAAGGATCTAGTGGGTGAGGGTGGCACATTGTTAAAAAAAAAATAGTGTTCGGTAGTATATGTTTGGGGAAAAGTTTTCAATTGGTTTCTGGGAGTTTTTTTTTTTCTATTTTCGTATTATTTGTTCAAGACAGTTCGGGCGATACCTATGATGAGAAGAAATGTCAGTTGCGTGCATGCGTGATGTGCTCTATGGTACCCGGTGAAGCATTGGTAGGATCTTCCAACTGGTGTGGTGTGGTAAATTTCACGCTCTGTAATTCTTGTTACCCCAATATCCATCAAGGTTCACACAACTGATCGACCTCTTGTTACCGAAGGTAGAGCTCTTATCTAAGCTCAATGAATACGCAAGAAGGGCCTCACAGAAAGATAGCGAAGGTTCTTGAATCACCAGAACAACACCATCTTCAACATTGGGTAGGTGATAAGTTGGTAACTAGTATTGCCCTGTCCTCAGGTGCGTTCTAAGAGCATTACCGAAACGCTTTTGAAAGAGCCTGACATAACAGTCGCTGTCAGAGTGTCGGAAAACTCGGGAGATTGGCTCTGATGAGACTCTTTCGAAAGCTCAAGAGAGCAAATGTGGGATATTATACCTGTAGCCCATAATGATTCAGCCACCGTGATAATTTACTACAGTAAATCATTTTCTCCTCCTCCATTATCTGTGGCAAAATCAGCAGTAGCTCCATCAAA
This sequence comes from Choiromyces venosus 120613-1, assembly GCA_003788595.2. Taxonomy (NCBI): domain Eukaryota; kingdom Fungi; phylum Ascomycota; class Pezizomycetes; order Pezizales; family Tuberaceae; genus Choiromyces; species Choiromyces venosus. The sequence goes on from ML120351.1 coordinate 861,302, forward strand.
TATCGTGGGAGGTGTCCTAGAAGAGAGGATGGGGTGAGGTAGTGGAGGGGGCTCCGAGTGCTCAATTGTCACTTTGGTTCATCGTGAACTTTGAAGGAAGGAATCTCTGGTGCTGAGGGAATAAAAAGGTGCTTCGCTAATAGTTTCTGTGAGCTGGTTTAATGTACTGAGCAGATGCACCTACTCTACTCAAAGAGGGTCTCGTTCCGATTTCCTCGAGTGACGATTTGTGTTTCGTATATTTCGTCTATCTGGTGCAATGCAGATGTTAGCGATCAGAGCAAACATAATGGTCATCGTGCTTGCCCACCTATAGATAGTTATTATTTTGGTAGTCCCACACCACATCGATTCCTTGACAACTTGTTATATTTAGATCTGGTGTCCTCGGTTACTAATAAGGATATCCACCCTCCCGGTTCCACGGAAGCTAATGTTACTCCCGTTACCACTAGATTACCCTAGCAACCTAGGGACTTTTGGGCCCTTAGTTCATGAAACCTTTAACTACGTCGGTATGATTAAGGAGGCCCTTTTGAACCCTCCCTTTATTTTCTTTTTCATTTGAATATATTACGGAGAATTTAGACTAGTACAATCTAAGCCAAGACAACAAACCCTTCCAATAAACTCGACATATGTATTAAAGTTTTTTACCCAGAGGCGCAAAGACAGTTTGAGATACTGAGGTCTAACAAAACTTAGCGACAATTACTACACTCATTCACAGTTCACCCTCCAAACTCACAGTTGACGTCAAACACGAGAACTTACGATGACTTACAGAGAGAGTTTGAAGGACTTAAGAAGGTCGGAAACCCTCCAGACAGAGACTTCAATCTCACCAGCATCTGTTTTCATAAGCAAGCACAGTTGATAACTCTCCTCTAAAGATTCAGATTTCACAATCTTCTCCTCTCTAGCCACTCGTTTTTATTTTATTTTAGATTTGAGCATCCCCGGTTCCAAGCTGCTTGTCTCCTCAAAGAGCCAACATGATTGCTCATATTCTGCCAATCCTTGCTGTTACAGCAGGCATGGGAGTACGCGCTGTACCGATGCCCGCTCCTCAGGGAGTTACTGCTCTTCTCACACCAGGTCCGATTCTTGATGGCTGCAGTATCAGCTCCCCTGGAGTATATGGAATTTCGATTCAACCCGTTAATTCTGCTGCTGCTGCAAGCTCGGCATCTGCGGCGGGAGGAGCAGCAGCAGCCGCAAGTGCGGCTGCAGGGGGTGCAGGGGGCGCGGCGTCTGCAGCATCAGCTGGTAAGGAAGAAACCAGCCCATGTTGAATTTTATACTAATGGTTGGCCACGCTAGCTGGGGTTGGAGATGCGGCCGAAAAACTTAGGCGACAAGCCGTCACTCAGATCCTCGACGGTATATATCCCCCCATTTTCAAGAAACAACGCTAGCCACAATTCTAATAATTTTAACACCATCTAGGGCAAATTCAAGCACCAGCCGCCGGCGCAGCTGCGGGTGGTAGTGCGGCCCCAGGATCAGGCGCTGCCGCCGCCGCCGCCGCCGCAGGGTTTGTCGGTTGCCCCGATACCGCCTCCGCCACCCCTGCTGAAAGTGCAGCGGCCGGTGTCGTCCCACAAACTCCTGAAGAGTTTGGTGCTCCTGGGCCGATTGCTCAAGCCGCAACACCAGCTCCACCGGCCGGTGCTGTAACTCAAATTGCTGATGGACAAATTCAAGCTCCCTCCGCTGTCGGGGCCGCCACTGGATTTGAAGGCGTCGCAGCCAACCCCGCAGCAAGTGTTGCCAATGTAGTTGTTCCTCAGACACCCCAACAATGTGGTGCACCTGGACCGGAAGCCATTGTCTCCGAAGCCGCTGTCCCTGAAGCTGCCGCTCCTGTCACTTCTGCCGTCCCTGTCGCTGCACCCCCCGCCCCTGCCGCTGGAGCTGTTACTCAGATTGCTGATGGACAAATTCAAGCTCCCTCCGCTGTCGGGGCCGCCACTGGATTTGAAGGCGTCGCAGCCAACCTCGCAGCAAGTGTTGCCAATGTAGTTGTTCCTCAGACACCCCAACAATGTGGTGCACCTGGACCGGAAGCCATTGTCTCCGAAGCCGCTGTCCCTGAAGCTGCCGCTCCTGTCGCTTCTGCCGTCCCTGTCGCTGCACCCCCCGCCCCTGCCGCTGGAGCTGTTACTCAGATTGCTGATGGACAAATTCAAGCTCCCTCCGCTGTCGGGGCCGCCACTGGATTTGAAGGCATCGCAGCCAATCCCGCAGTAAATGTTGCCAATGTAGTTGTTCCTCAGACACCCCAACAATGTGGTGCACCTGAACCGGAAGCCATTGTTTCCGAAGCCGCTGTCCCTGAAGCTGCCGCTCCTGTCGCTCCCGTCGCTCCTGCCGTTGGAGCTGTTACTCAGATTGCTGATGGGCAGATCCAAGCCCCTCAAAAGCGCTCTATCCTCAAAGTCCGTCAGAATGGCCTTCCGGTCCGGGTCACCCTTGAGAAGGGTGTCTTGACCGACCACCTCGGACGTACTGGGTACATCGCTGACAACCGTCAGCTCCAATTCGATGCTCCTCCTCAGGGTGGTGCGATCTATACTGCTGGGTTCTCCGCATGTCCCGATGGAAGTTTGGGCTTGGGTGGTAGCAACGTCTTCTACGCTTGTGGAAGCTCTGACTGTAATTGACCCTTTCCCTGAGTGAGACCATCTGAGTTAACTTTAACCGTTTTAGTCTCCAACCTCTATGACACTCCGATCTACCCGGACAACTGCCATGAAGTCTACTTGATGCTCGGTTAAATTTAGCGCAAGGCTGAGAGTAGAGCATAAGAGAGAAAAGGAGAAGATAAATATGGATGGAAACAAAATAAGTTATATGGGATGTAAATAAACGAGAAATAAAAGTTCCCTGGTCCAAAAAGGATTTGTTTCAACATGAAAAAAGGGTTTTCATCTCACTTATTAGCACTGTTCCGAACTTTACTGAACAATTTTTTTTCCATCGGGGCTCGATAAATACGTGACGGTGGACTTGATAGGATTTTTCGTTGAGGGAGATGGTTGATGGAAATTCTGAAGCGGGGCTGGGGGTTGTTGGAGAGTATGGAAGGCACGCTGATGTCATGGAATTCGTACTCTATGCAATACAAGTAATGGTCCATGTGCGAACCACACGGCACCGCAAGTGGTGATCAATGTAAATTATTTCAACACAAAGGAATGAAATCGGACACAGGTTGGGGAAGATTTACTATTGTATAGGATATGAACTGTTTCTTGCAAGGATGTAGCCTGTGTTTTTTTTTGTTTTTATATAGTATAACTGAAATACTTTGAATAATAATAGTAAGTGACTTACAGACCCTGTCAAAGGAGAGACTGACACAGGAAAAACAACTGGAAGTACTAATTGCCAGTGCTATACTAAAAACTTCTCTGTATACAACATTTTTGCAGTGTGGTGGGCCACTACTGCCAGGCAATAAAACCTTAACTCACTCACTACTGGTTGCTCAAGACTAAGATTACATTCTAATGGCTAAATTCTATCCTAATGTCTAATTTTTAGTAGTACCTATATGTAATTTCTTTACCTCTGGAATTCCTTACAGCCATCCCAATATATCTACTCTACTGTTGTTACTATTCAATTCCAATTACAGTATTCACTTATTTCATGATTCCAACAACTCTTATCTCTTTTCCAGTTTTTTTTTGTTGTCTGCCTTCTGATACTGTACTTTTCCTTTCTGTTTTCTTGCCTCTAGTCTTTTTCAGTTTGTCGGTTTGTCAGATGCTGTATAGTTGAGTTCCTAAACCCTAACACGGTTTTCTGTTTTTTTCCTCTAGTCTTTTTTGGTTCATCGGATACTATAGAACTGAGTTCCTAAACCCTAACATGGTTTTCTGTTTTTTTGCCTCCGGTCTTTTTCCCCACCTCAACTGTTATAGTATAGTATTCTCGAATCTAAAAAAGACATGAGATTCTTTTAAACCTTAGTCACAAATGAGTCAAAATAAAAAATTGTTAAGCCGTTCCTCATTATAGGAACGAAGGTACATACAAATTGCTCTGAATTCACACCCCCCGAGCTTATCCAGATTGCAGAGAACGAATGGCTAGAATAACAGTATTACGGTATCATATTCCTATCCCTCATTCTGAGCTAATTGAGGGAGTAAAAAAAAATGTCACGCTTCTCATTTAGGCTGCGTCTGGTTGCCCCACGGAACTGTCAAAATCACCTTGATTTTGTCAACTTGTGAGAACTTGTCAATTGGCTTTGGGGAGCCGCGTCTGGTTGACCACTAATTGTCAAAATCGATTGTGATAAAATGTGTCCAAGGTTGCCAAAACCAAAATACTGGTTGTAGCAGTATTTTCAACCTACATTGACAAGACAACCGGAACTAGAGAAATACCTAAAGGAAACCTAACCCTACTTCTTTCAAGATAAAAATAAAAAAATTAAAAAAACAGAATAATATAATACGGTAGGCTAACAGCTTGTCAATTATTCATCATGAATCATGAATTCTGTTTGGCTTTAGTATTATGGAATCGATGACACCCTGTGACTTGTATGAGTACAAGTATTGAGAATTTCCAGTGGCAACCAGACACACTTCCAGAGCACATTCATATATCATTTTAGCAATTCTCAATTCTGGCAACATCCGGTTGCAACTCGCGTTTTGTGATTTTCACATAATTGCACCCCTCAGGTCCACCAGATGGGGCCTTAACTATCTCCATGGTCCAAAAAACCATCTTTAATCCTATGAGATGACAATCGGGATTCCCCCGGAATGACACTTTCACCAACGATCACTCGCTCATTGATGCTTCACTTAGAGAACGGAAAACGATCAAAGGATGCCATGGTGTCAGATGTGAATTGGTTAACCACATACTTTGTTTCGGTTTGCGGAGGTTTAATTTGTTTTGAGTGAGAATCGATGAAGGCGTTGCTTGCGCGAATCGTGCTTGATCAAGAACCAGGAGGGATTCGGGCGGAATAAATAATAAGACCGTGAAGATATAGGAGCGTAGAGATATATACAGTCCAATCAGAAGTCATTTACAAAACAAGACTTCTTCACAGTACTCCCCAGAATTTCGTCCCCACTGCGGCCAATTACCGGGCCCATCGTGCCTGTTCATGCTTGCGCGTCGCCGCCGTATTTCCTCTCAACAGCTTGCGTTATCCGTTTCTCGTCCTATCACTTTCATTCCCCTTTTTACCTCTTCTCCTTTGTTTCCTTTCTCTGTCTGATAACTACCAATACCTTCTCCCCCTCTCCACAGGACTGATCTTGCCCTTAACCCGATCCAACCCTGCCAGATTTTGATCCTATAAATTCCATGACAACTCTAACAGTTGCTACTAAACAATTCTCCTGGTTACCTGTACTAGGAGTCTGTGCTCGCACGGCTGAATCGAAGCTGAGCACCCTGTCTGGCAATTACAACCTCAGTTGTCCCGCTTCAGATCGGTAGTGTGGGTATAGCATCCAGGATTTGTAGTGTCTCCTTTTTGAATTCCAAATTTAATTGAAGAGTGATAGTAAGGGAGAGAAAGTGTAATGGTGGTGTATTTGGGTTGCCTTCCATAAGCTCCGCAATGACCGACACACTTTCGGGCATGAAGACCAACCACTACCCACGAGCTTATGTGTACATATCCTTGAAGAATGTAACATCCATAATTCCCACCATTTCATCTTCTGCTTTCATCTGCTCTAGCACTCCGCTAGCAATTATCTTCGCCCATTCTTCGGAGCTTGTTATCACACGACTGGTTTTGCCCGGGGGGGCTACATGTATTTATATAAGGCGAGGGTAGCCTAGCCAGAGGAGATTTATAAACAAAGCTCTTAGTTCACTCCCGCTGCCCACAAATCAATCTTGGTTCATTTCCCTCATCAGCCTTTTTTTTTTCTTTCCCGCCCATCATCCCGATACTAACCACACGTAACCATGTACCCATAATATCACTCCGTGCGTCTACGGCGGCATTGAGCGTGGCTGTGGCTGAATCCGACAATATTTCCAGCAGTGGAAATAGATTTAGGCTATTAGTTGGATTTAGATCCTTTCCCTTCTGCTTTTATATTTTGTTATTCATTTGGTGATCACTGCTAAATTATGTGGAAAATTTTAACTCTAGAACTATGAATTGGTAAAGGGAGTTAATAGTTAAATTCCCTTTTGTCTGGAGCTTTAGAAATCCGCAATCCCCGACAGATAGAGATACCAGTGCTCGCACGATGGATGGATTTTAGATGCAATTACGGCATTTGCTGATGCCAAAAGATATCAAGAACACCGAGGGTGTTTTCTTATTGCCCCGCAGTGTGGTGAGGCTCAGAAACTTCTCCCGCATAGAGTGTCCGCTCGGAGAGCGCTCTTTGTATTATAAGGTAAAGATACATTTGCGATGAACGTTTCCTTTTCAAACGCCCATAACTCAGGAAATGAGTCCCGACAGTACACGAGTGATAAAATATGAAGGCAAGTAACTATCGATCCCCATTGGATGAATCACAACAGCCTGACGATATGACGCTGGACGAGAAGTTGAACACATAATTATTATTATTACAACACCTGAAGCGCACAACATAAATGCACCATTTTTATGATGTTCTGGTTCTCCATTCAACACCAACCACCTCCCACCACTACTACCCCGCATCCAAGCATCCAAGACAGCACCACCAATAAACTTTAGCACATTCCGTGCCACCTCGTTAATCGACCACTCAACCTCCTCCGATTTCCTCAAATATTGCTTTTTCCAACAACAGCAACAGCAACAACAGCAAATCAAAGACATGTCCTTCCCCCTCCAGCAAGCCATAAAGCTTGGCTCGGCAGAATAATCCACCCGTCGCTCTTCCGGCGCTATCCGGAACGGGATTTACGGAAGTCGCTTAAAAGAAGGCGTTGGGGAGTTCGGAGAAGGTGGTTTCGTTTAAACTTAATTCGGGTTTCTTGTACGGTGGTCGGGTCATCGTTTATCACTCTTCCTCGCGAAAAAGAAAGAAAGAAAGAAAGGCTCGGATTAGTTTTTGTTGGGTTGGATTGATTGGCATGGAATATTGTCATCGGCTGTCGTGGTCGCCTTCGGATGCGCCTCCGGTTGAGCTGCCAGAGGGGGTTCAGAGGGAGTTTTTGACGTCGCCGGGTGGGGTGTTGGAACTGTTGACTTCTCATGTGTTTAGCGAAGGCGGGGAGGTGGAGGAGAAGCCGCCGTTGTTGTTTATTCATGGAGGTAGGTTTTCTTCCATCTTTATATTTTTGAAGGGTACTGTCGAGTCAATCAGTTCGTCTAATCTCCCGGTATCTTAGGCTTCGAGAGTGCATTCGACTTCACCAATTACCTCCAATTCTTCTCATCACATGGATACTCCTGCTACGCTGTTTCTCTCCGGGGCCATGGAGCGTCGTATAAACTGGGATACCTGTCCATGTTCTGGACTTGCAAGTCTCTCGAACTTTCGCATGGAGGATGTCATCGCTGATTGGCTTAGCACAATATTCCTTCGCCCTTGACGTCGTCCTCGCAATCGCGCACATCCGGTCGAAGCACTCCAAGGATGTTATAATCATGGGCCATTCCTCCGGCGGTGGTCTCTCGCAATACATCCTTGACAGGAACATGGAGAAACTAGGTGGATTGGTGACCTTGGCGGCAGTGCCCGGGTTTGGATCGTAATGCTTCCCTCCCCTCCCCTCCTCTCCACTTTTTCTCTCCCACCCAGCCACTTCTAATCAAACTAGCTGGCTAGTTAAGCTAACACACATAATAGAATGGGCGTATACGTAAACTGGGTAAAACTCGACCCATGGTTCCCCATCCGCATATACTTCAAGCACTTCGGTCACCCCCGTTCCCCACTGTCGTCCACATCCCTCGTGCACAATGCACTCTTCTCTCGTGCCTTCCCGGTCGAGTCAGTTCGCGAGGTGGAGCGGACAATGCCGGAATACGAGAGCATGAGATGGACTGTCGGCATGATGACAAGGTTTGTGTCTGCTGAGAGGGTGGTCAGGAATATTCTACCTACTTTAAAGGGTGGGAGGAGGGTTTTGGTTGTTGGGGGTGGTGAGGATAAGCTTATGAGCCGAGGGATTATGGAGAGATTGGCTGCTTGGTATAGAATTGCTTGGGAGAGTATTCGGGGAGAGGGTGAGGAAGGGGTGGAGGAAGATAGTGCGGAGGTTGTGAGGTTTGGGGTTGTGGAGGGGAGTGGTCATCATGTTATGAAGGATACCATGTGGAATGTGGGGGCAGAAATGGTGCTTGAGTGGTTGGAGGGTCGTTAGATTTTAGGCAGTGGTGGGTAGTTAGTTAACAGTGGGGTCTGATGGATGTTTACGTTAATTTAAAGCATGTGGTTGGAATTCAACTCCCACAAACGCTGCAGCCCTATAGGTTTGTTTTAGACTAATGTGACATACGGCCCTTTGTTGCCAAACCATCCTGCGAGCACTGACCACTATAGCACCACAGCCACTAGCACATCTCCAGATGACTCCGGATCACCGAGTCAGTATTGTTCAGTCACAACAAAAGACAACTCATCCCACGCTCAAGAAAAAAAATTACCCTCAACTCGAGTCCACAAAATCTTACAATCCCATCCTCTTCCATCCCATCTTCAACCTTGGTGGCGAGCCACACTATAATATATAGTATCATATTATACACCTACACACCGCACACCAGCCAAAACACCATCCAGCGAGTGACATCATGTGAACAAGCACACATTACCTGCACCCTTTCTCATGGATAACCCCCCAAAATCTCCCTACCACCACATGAATAGAATAACCCAGTAATCGCAACTGAGCCCGGACCGTTTACTACCTTCCCTGGAGCATCCAGACAATCAATCCCCTGACCCCACAACCACCACGAACCCTCAACACATCATGTGTTTAACCAATACTACCGTACATCCATGGTCCCGCATATATCCTTCATCTTCCTATCATATCATCATCTCTTATATCACCTACCGTATCACTGATTGATCAAAACCAGGTAAAACCTAGCCCGAACTTCCTACACTGTACTTATAAAAAACAGCCGGGATATCCCGAGATAATCAAATTTTTATTATAACATTACTATCGTAAGAGTCAAAAAAAAAAGGTACAAACGACCCGGAATTCCGATGGCAGATTTTTTTTTTTTCTTCTTTCTCCCCCACTCTCCCATACTTGTTCTGGATCACGGTAATTACTGCGTTCTGGAAGTGTGTGAGTGAGGGAAGGGAAGGGAAGGGAAGGTACCGTGCGGCACGCCGGTATTTCCTTTCTTTGTCGCAGTACCATATCATCTCATAAAAGTCGGATCGGAACTAAAGCGGACTAAAGAGAAACCAAGGCAACCGAGCCAATAGAAGGGCATAAAGACCGCCAACTCGCCACAGTTTAAACAGATAGAGAGCGGCGATTGGGCAGGTTCAAGAAAATCCTCACTAGTGCTTAATCCGACTTTCATGAGATTATACGGTAAGTGTGTCGGGCCGGGTCAATAATAAATAAAAAATTCCATTGCGTGTTTATTTTGGGGTGAGTGAGTTGATGTGATGTGAGGGTTCGTTCAACCCGCGTTTTGTGGCTGACCGGCCGACTGGCTGGGTATGTACTGGGAGTAAGAAGAGGAGGGAGAAGGGAGGGAGGCTGTTTCAACGTCATAGTGGAAAGCTTAATTTTTTTTTTTTTTTTCTTCCCCTGTGTGGTACGGGCAAGGGATTGGGTTAAATCTAGGGTTTACCTTGCTTCAACGGTTCAGCTCAGTTCGCAAGTATACCGGTATCATATGTACAAGTAATGACCTGTGTGCGAACCACACAGTTGGGTTTTTTTAGGCCATACCTTAGGGTGATTGCCAGGATTTTCCTGTATTTTACGAATAAATCTACGGACTTGAAAAAAAAAAAAAAAAAAAAGTGCGAACCACACAGCGCTTCAAGTGATTGTCCTGTGCCCTAAACCCAGCTTCCTTTTTTTTTTTCCTTTTTTTTTTTGTTCTGTTTGTTGTTAGGGGACCCACCAATAGAATTGTAACCTGTCGCCAGGGTCCCGTTGTTTTGAAGATTGGTATTGTAGAAATCCGGGAGCGCCAAACGTCCCTGGTTCATGTATACTAGTACTGTACTGTAGTCTAGGTATACGTGATGATACTGTATGTTGGGGTCCCCACAACCACCCCCTCCTTCCACTGATCCCTAACCCCCATTTTCACGAGGGCAGTACAGTATGGTATGGTATGGTAGGTATCCACTTTTGACATAAGTAATTCCTTAGCAAAGTTTCTAAAGATGAGCTGATACCAGTACGATAAATTTGATGTTTACATGGGCGGTAATGGTATCCACAGTGCATACCATACTCCGCAGTTGGAATACAGTACTGTACACTACATCCCTGCACCGGAGGTGGGGAATAACAACAATAGGTAACCTAGAGATTAGCTAAGCTACCTAGTAAACTCCAATCATCACAACATACAGTAAAGCACTCCGCTACTGTGAAATAACTTACTGGTACGGTACTTGTAGATGCTCAGTCATTCCCACCCCATCCCACACCCTCGGAGTGTGTCCCGGAGTGTTGTCCGTGAAGTCGAGTGCAAGGCCGTGATAGCACTAGAACATCGTACATATCAGCGGTGTAACACACATGCCATGTGTTCCTTCCTGCCCGTAGAATTCCTGAAATGAGGCGCGCACGCCTTATTTTTGAGGAATTGATTATCTAAGGCTATTCCACGGTGTGAGTCTATTTTTTGGTGTATAGGTCGGGAGATTGCGGCTTTTTTTTCTTTTCTTCTCGGGATGCGCCTGTTTCCGGGAAACCCTAGGTATTTTGGGAAGAGGAGCAGGAGGCCGTGATGGGGGAGGGAGGATATGCCCGCGAGTATAATTAAAAGGTATTATATGATACATGTTCATTTATCTACGATAAACTTAGCTAATACGACAATAACCAACGAACCAGCGTACCGTATTCGCTCTCTCTCTCTCTCTCTTTCTCTCGGTCAGTCGGGGCAACTAACTGATTTGAACACACAAATATACCACAACACGATCCGATACGACCCCTTCCTACGGTAGTTCCCCGCATTACTTAACCTACCTTACTTACCTGCCGAAGTAAGTAAATAAGTGCAACCGTGACTGACTTGGTACTTCCATCCCGAAAAGTGCGCTCCCTCCCTCTAGTACCATCAACGCGAAAGCGTGAAAAAACACACACCAACATAGAAAGGAAGGGAAAAAAATATAAAGCACCTTAGCAAACCATGTTATTGAAAATAAGAAAAAAGAAAAAAAAGACTCAACCGGTGAGGAAAAGTTAGATTCCTCCCAGGTACCCTACTGTGCATACCATAGTAATGGTCGAACTGATCGGTCGAGGAGGAGGGGAACATAAGAACACCTTACCAATCGTGAAGCAACCCATCCACCCCCCAATCAATCTTGGCATAGTTACTTAGAGTGAGAATACATGACGAGGAGGACGGCGGCAAGTACAGTAGCTAGTAAGTTAAGTGAGTAAAGCACGGTAGGTAAGGCTTTACAAATACCTCACCAACGAACAATCAAGTTACAAAGTGTCATACGTACGGTAACCACATTTTTCAAATCGATCAGGAGCAGCAGCAGCATTGCTTTTCGTTGCATTGGGTTCATCATCGCCCGGTTCTTACTCGTATGATATCAGGAGAGTTGCTGTACTTTATTAACCTTACTGTACTGTACCATATCGAGACAGACTTGGTTGTCTCCTCTCTCGACCATACATACAGCAGACAGAATACTTCTCGAATCGCAAAGTCCGCGTCCACCCTAAACCTCGTAAACCTCTATGACAGCCATTACCGATATCCACCCCCACCGCTTGTACTACCGTACGACAACTTCAACCACTTCTACTACTATGGGATCTTCAAACAACATGAGTGGTAAGTTAAATGTAGAAAGTAAAATGCACTTTTTTTAAAACAATTTATTTAGCTAGCAATTAGTCGTTGACCTATGGTCGGGGATAAGTCAAGTCGGTTCGTTGTCATGAAGGTTGACGAGGATAGATGCGGACTTTTGCGATTGGGGAGGTAACAGTACTGTACAGTAAGTAGAAGTAAAAATCCAGCCAATCGATACCACCAGATTACTACTCCAAAAATTAAAGCCGATGTACTGTACAGTATACAAAATCGACAGCAACACAAACTCGCTCAGATCGATCTCAGCCTTCCCCCTCAACCAACCAAACCACACATAACCCACTCAGCCAAACCCACGAGTGAGACACCATGACGCCCGCCAATAACAAAAACAAAAACCCTATTCCTATCATACAAAACCCTCGAACAAACTAGCTCTAACCCCCCGGGACCAACCCCAAACCAAAACCCCACAACATGATAACCCACCGTGACCCCATGGGGAAAAAAAAAAAAAAAAACACCTCACTATCATACGAGCACAGTACAAGTACAGCACAGTACAGCACAAACCCTCGCCTACCCGCACCCATCACCCATCCTCACCCCATAAACAAAAATCAAAAAGGAACCAAATCCGAATTTACCCGCTCCCTCCTCCCCCACTTACCCACGATTTAACGACAGGTTTTGGACTGACAAAATTTGCTGGTGGCGGCTTAGGTGAAGGAAAGGAAAAAAAAAAAAAAAAAAAAAAATTCTACAGTTGCGGGGTAATTTGGCTAAATAGGATAGGTAGATGGGGCGGTTTTACCCAGGTTTTTTTCTTCTTCTTCTTCTTCTTCTTCTCCTTCCATACCGTACCGTACCTCCTCCCACATCAACACACCTTTTGTGTGTGGAATGGTTGTGTGCAAATACTTTGTACGAGTAGGTGTTAACATCTTCCCCCCGCCCCGTTCACTGAACGGGAGTGACGGGGCGGGGATGGGCGAATGCGTGAATGTGGGGATGGAAAAATGGGAAATGAATTCCTGGGATTTTTTATTTTTTATTTTTCCCTTTCGTTGGGTGTAGGTCGGGTCGGGTTAGGTTGGGTTGGGTTGGGTCAGGTCAGGTCGGAAGTATGTTAACCTGGGTTGCCTGAGGGAATAGGGTATATGTATGTGCATTGGTACTTTTTATATACAAAGAGTCGATGGAGGATGGGTGGATGGACGGAGGCGATACAAGTAGCTTACTGTACAGTAGATCTACCCAATGACTCTGCCGGGTTTATGCTGCGCGGCGAGAGAGCAAGCTCGTGAATGATTGACTTTGCATTGGCGAGTGGAGGGTCGAGATCGACCGGATTTGACTGGATTCGAATACCGGCATTGTGATGTTCGAATCGGGTATTTTTTTTAGAGTACGTTATGATAAGTCAAATCCAATACCGTGTTTTACAAGAACCAACATATTATACTGTAAGGTACTCATAGTAGTAATAGAAAAAGCTTAACAAAGCTCTAGTATTTGTTAAATATGATTGGGTATCTCCTTTTTTTTGTAAATTTCTTTTCATATCTTTCTTTAACCTGCCCTACAGCAGCACGCCGCTGGATTAAGTGAATATCGAATGGAATGCGAGAAAAGTATAAAAAATAAAAGGGGTCAACATGACCTAATAAAAAAAAGGGAGAAATGAAAAAAATACAAGTTCCTAGTAAAACAAGGTAATAAAAAGACCCTTCCACTGAATCCACGTTTTGGGTATTGATAAAAAAACAATTGCGAAAAGCAAAAAAATCAAAATCAAAATAAACGAACAATAAACAGCAAGAAAATCAAAAATCAAACAAAGCCACCCATTTCAGCACCAGCTTGAACACGCAGCCTGCGGTTGACCAACGCCAATAAAAATTCCCAAGGAAATCAAAGCAAGAACACCGACAGAGATGATGTGAGGAAAAAGACAAAAAAATTTTAAACCAAAACAATGATGCCATGAAAGATACCCAGATCTTCCTCGAAATTATAACTTTCTGGACACAACCAGGACATTTCCCCATACCAGACATCGCTTTTGTGCTTTTGTTCCCGTGCGCCCCCATCGTTTTATACATCGCAGGAAAAACTTTTGTCGTACAGATAAAACATGATTCGTGATCTCATTTTGGCCAAATCACAAAGCCAGTCCAGAGCCGTCTCCGCACCATCGATAAAGTTGTAGCACCTCCCTCCTCTTGAGCTTCTGGTCCTCCATATCTTCAGGTGTTCCACGGCCGCGGACCTGACTCAAAGCGCTTCGCATAACCTTTCGGAAATTCCTCTATTATTTCAGTTAGAAGGCCGTTTCCAAAAATACCTGGAGATTCAGAAGGAATCTGTACCTGATATTCAGTGTTGAGCGTAACAACGCATACTTCATGTGCTCGCACAATCGTCTCACATGCAGTAACTACGGCATTAGATGCCTCGCCCTGTAGTTTATCTGCAATGAGGAGTAGCAGAAAACTACCTTGCAAAAGATAGATGCCGAAGAAGTAAGGCATGAAACTCAAATCAGGATCGTATTTGAGGATGTTGGAGATGGCCTCTGCTGCCGAAACCGCGTGGGTTGTTGAACTGATGAATGACTGAGACGAGATCCAGAGGTCATCGTCATCTAACATGCTAATTGGGTCCCACTTTCCAGAAAGGAGAATATGTAGAACGTGCATAACGTGGGTTCCGTAAGAAACCACAATCTTAGTCTGGATATCTGACTCAGTCAACTTCACATCGCCCTCTTGGCCATCCTTCAACTCAGGTCGAAGGTGTGCCGCTTCGTACTCCTGTAAACTCCTAGCATATGTGTCGAGCTGCTGTGTGATGTGCTGCACAAACTCCTCGAATCCCTCCCCAAACATGGCAGTTCCCTCAGTCCCAGCTTGTCTCACCGTACCAAACTTCGGACGATTCCTCGCATGGTGCAAATCCACCACTTCCCCCAGAATCGCCATAAGCGGTAAAAAAAACTCAAATAATCCTGTGCCTGTTATCTCAAAAATTGGCCCAGTCTGTCGGTGGAGCTGTGGTGAGTGACCAGTGCTGGTTGGGGAAACAGGGTGTTGGGCATAGAGATTGTGGGGTTCGTGAGCTCCGAAAAAATCACCATTCTGCCAAGATGCATCATCAATAGGGAGGCAGAGGTTTTCACAATCAATGTCGAGCAGGGCAAGAGGCCTATTATAGCAAAGGGCCAGATGCCTATCGACAATGTAAAGCAACCACCATGTTCTTCTCCTCTCTTCCCGTTCCTCTTCGCCCATCTCCAGTCGTCCAACTGCTGCAGTCGGAGGGTGAGAATGTACACTACCTGGGCCAGTATCGCTCGGTGAGTGATGCTCACCCAAATCATCTTCACCTATTTGCTCAACCATGCTCTCGTGGGGAACCTCGCGATTAAGCTTCAATTCCCGAGCAAGAGTCCAAGCTGCATGCCACCACCTAAGAGAGGCACTCTTGAACTCGCTTGCAGATATGACAATGCCAAGATGAGCATATGTCAGAACATCATCCAGAGTTCCCGCTGCTCCGACACCCTCCCTGCCACCTGTTGATCCCGCAGGTCCGCCACCCAATCCCCCAAGACCGATCCCGACAGATCCAGTTTCGGGGTCCGCAGAAGACCCATGCTGACCATGTGAATGCTGAGATGGTGCAAATGCAACGTGAACCAATGGTCTTAAAAGATTGATGCACAACTCTAGTAGCTTCTGGCAAACTCGACCTCGCGCAGCGGGCGATGCACTCAAAAATGGCGCATCACAGGTCTGTGCAGCAACCCACAGCATGGCGCACAGTAGCGCCGGAGATGTGGGTCGGGGATTAGTCGGGTGCAATACCGATTGCTTGCGGAAAATGTGGGTCAATACATATGGGGAAGCGGGTTGGAAAAGGGCTGTTGTTGGATTGGTAAAATATAGATCTAACAAGTCGCATGCAAGAATTGGTGGTACTATGGCATTGACATGGGGAAGTAGAGGAAGGAGAACCGGATACCTCACACCGGTAGGAAAAGCTGGGGTTGGGGGAGAGGGCAGAGAAAGCCAAGATGGCGATCCATCTTCTGGGGAATGGCCGCCAAGGAATCCAGATAGTGGCGACGCGGCATTTTGAGGAAAATTCATTGAGTGTGTTTGATGTTGTGGGGAGAGGACAAACTCGTTTGCGGGGAAACCGTTAGTTGTAGCAGACCCGGGTTGGGACATACCACCATGAGTGGATGGGTTAGGGAGCATCCGCGGAGCACCGCCGACACCGACACCATTGGGTGACTGATGTTGGAATGGAGACATTCTATCAAAGTGCATGGGCATGCCAGTGGGAACACCTTCATGATTCAGTTGTAGCGATGGGGAATCTGGTGTAGGAAGATGATGGTGATGATGATGTTGAGCAGGTAAGTGATGGTGGTGAATCTGATGTTGGGACAGATCGTGCAGGTCTCCAAGGGAGGTCCTAGTACTTGCAGCAGACGAGGATGACTTCCTCGCCATTCCAGGACGAGGGGGTGGAGGAAGATCTGATGATCGTGAAACCCCATTGAGAACACGCATCTGGTTTGTTGGCGAAGTATTACCATTCACCATACCATTCTGCTGGGCAGCCGCAGCCGCAGCAGCAGCAGCTTGCTGTTGTTGAATATCCTTCCGTGAAGCCTTTCCACGCTTCTTTCTCTCCCTAGCATACTCGCACTTTAATGTGAAATCTATCAAACAATTTCAGCCAAAACGGTTCTAAAAAACAAACTTCTAAAAACACAAGCTCCGATGGTAATCCTTACCGACACAATGTTGACAGGGCAATTTTCCATCACATTTCGTTCGCAGCTGGTTGCACTGATCGCATGCTCGACTTATTCTCCTTCGGATAGGACCCGGTGTTGACCCGTTCATCTGCCCTATTCCATTAATTCTCCCGCCGTTGATATAGGGCGAATGGTAAGGGTGATGACGTGCCTGTTTCGTTGCTTTTTGGACGGCTGATGCCGAAGATTGATGTGGCATGCCCGTTGATGGGTCAATGTCTCCATTAGAAGATGGCAGCGACTGAAAGTGCGAGCTAGGAGCGTACTGATGCATTGCCTGAGAGAGCATCATCTGGAATGTATGATCAGTGGGGAAATGGGGGAGATAAAATGGTTGAATGAAGCGAATATATTGATCAGTTGAAAAAAGTCAACTAGGGGCAGTGGCAACGAGATTGGGCGAACAAGTATATTCCCGTCGATTCCTTTAAAACACCGATGGGGTAAGAGTTCGGAAGGTGTTTAAAGGAGTAAATTGAAGATCCCCGTTGGTGAGGGGAAGAAAGACGGGTGGGAAAGAAGGAATTAATGGGTGAACGAATGGATGAGATGAAATAAAGACCGGCACGGGAGGGACCGGCTTGTGGGGGGGGGGGAAGAAAGAGGAGGGCGGGGAGGATGGGTAGAAGATATTAGGTGGAGGAGGAGAGGGAGGTGTGAGGGAGGTGTAAGAGGGGGATAGAAGATAATAATTAGGTGTGCTGGGTGCTGATGCAAAATGATGCGGCGAACTTTACGCTGGGATACCTATATCAGTTATACTGTAGGTATTCTGGGGTTTGTTGTACAATAGAGCACTGAATATTTGTCGACTGAGTCCGTGTATCTAAATACCGGGTTTCGGCTTTACTGGCACCAATTCACTAATTCCTCTCCAGTGCCCTTCCCCAATCAAGAATAATGAAGCATTTGACAGCTGTGGCAGCAAGCTTTTGAGAGCAATAGCAATCAAGCAGTAGTAGGGCGGGGAGGAGACAGTTGGAGGGGGGACAGCAGCTATCGACAGTGAATGCTTCCTCTTCTATGGTTGGAGGATCAATCTCTTTTCACTCAATCCAGGTGGGAATAGAGGAAGTGGGAGGGGTGCTTGTGTGGAGACAGCGGCACTAGACCCAGCCAGGTAGCATCCCAATGCATTGAATGGGTTAGGGTTCGGAGGTGCCAGGTTTGGCCAGCAACAGGAAGTAAGAAGGAGGAGGAAGTAGAAAATACCAAAAAAAAAAAAAGGGAGGGATAAATAAAAATAAAAATAAAAAAATAAAAAAATAAAAAAAATCTAGAATAGAGTAGAGTACATACAGTACTTTTTCACTCAGAAATCCAAATGCTGAGGGTGAAAGGGAAAGAAGGACAGGCAAGGATGGGGGTATCTGTAGCTCTGAATGTAGATGTACGGAATTCACACGTGCAGGGGACTATTGACAGGGGGAATGCTGCGATGCAGACAAGGCCAGACACCCCGACAGATGGATGAGGGAAAAAAAAAAATTAAAATATATATCATAATATTATAAGAAAAATAAAATAAAAATAAAATTCATAGAAGGAAAACACTAGATTCTTGCTCGCTATTTTTTTTTTACCCATCTTCAAAAAAGCAATTATAGAAAGAAGGAAAAAAATTAATACGCAACCCTAGACCGCATACAAGCTAAAAAAGAAGGGGGTTGAACAGCAGACAACCACGCCAAATCCCACTGTCCAGCAGAGAAGGTGAAGGAGGAAATTTAGAAAAAAAAGATATCAGGGAAAAAGGAAAACATGGCTATAGTTCTGCATGGAAAATCATATAGTATGTACCGGCGACAGTAAACAATTGGTGACACACTTGAGCTTTTCTCTGTCTGACCCGAACGCTCGGGGTGCAGAGGAAGGGGATTATTGGGTGCTCGCGCTTGCAGCTTCGAAGCTTCGCGTATGATACGTACGGTAGGGGGTTTCTCTACCTCCTTTCGTCTGTCTGTCCTACTTTATTTTCTTCTTTTTCTTTTTTTTTTTTTTCCTTTTTCTAATGCGTGAAACGTTTGGTACAAATAGCCTTTTGCACTATAATTTTCTTGGTAGAGTATCAGAATGTACTCGCAGGAAAAGCGAGACAAAAAAGAAAGAAAAATCGGACGAAAAAGAAGAGAATGTACGAGTAGAAAGAAGGTAGAAAAGAAAAAGAAAAATCTGCTCACCGAAGTCAAACCTTGAACAATAGACGTGATATCCTACACTACGGTAGCTCCTAGCTCGTAAGTTTTCCCTCGTGATTGTACGCTTCGGCCAAACTACGTACAGTATGATGTAACTTAGCGAGCAAAAAAAAAAAAAAAAAAAAAAAAAAAAAAAAAAAAAAAAAAAAAAAAACTAAAACAAACCCTCCCCCTTCCTGGTAGGAATAATAGTAAAAGTAAGTACAGTAGAATGTCCAAGATTCTGGCCTACCAGCGGTGTCCACACTTGGGAGTTGAGATGAAAGGATTGTAAGAGGTGTCGTAGTCTAGGTCTTCTCCTTCTCTTGATCACTCTACTCAGTCAACAGTATCTAAAGAATTGTTTGACTCTTCCTCCCTTTTCCGTCTCTATCAAGATTCCCGGGTTCCCAAATGTGTATTCGTGCTCCATAATTTACCGTACTCTATCGCCTTGCCAATGGTAACACAAAGGGGGGTGGTGGATGGGGATTGACTATCTACTTACCACCCTAATTGGCCTTTCCACCACTAGACAACAGAGTCGTTGTATCTCCGTTATCCTCTTCCTCGCTCGCTCCTTCCTCTTCCCTGTACTCCCCCCCCCCCCAGTCAAATCATCAATATCTCTCTTACATATACAAAAGATGAAGGTATGCCCTATCCTTTTGGAATAACATACAAACAGATGGTAGCAACCGAAACGCAAGAGAAGGTCTCAGAATGTGTGATTGTTGACAAAGAACAGACCGACAGAACAGACCGCGTGGTCGATTCAGCGCTAATCTCTGAGCCTTTCTTACGAGTATACCCTGGTATCATACAACAAAGTAGAGCCACTCGTGTCAGTCAAGGGTTCTTACTGTAGTAAAAATAAAAATAAAAATTGTGGGTCCGGCCAATGGGAGTGGAGATACCCTAGCCGGCTGGCCGGTTAGATCCCCCCCCCCCCAATAAACATAGTCAAAGAGACCAGCATGCTACAAAAAGATTCAAGGACAACAGCTGAGATGACTACCCGCTTGACTGAGTGGTAGCATCAAGAGGACAAAATAGAAATGAAGGATGAGAAAACTACAGACGCTATACAGTATCTCGCTTCCGTATCCTTCCTGCACCTTTTGCCTTCGCACCGAAGGGAGAATCTTGGGCGTGAGAAAAAAGTACGGTAGAGCTCTACTCGAAAAGGAAAAAAATCACTATATAAAAATGTGGAGAAGGGTCATATGGTGACAAAAGACCGCTGATGAGAAAGGCAAAAAAGATAAGTTCTCATAGCCCCGCTGATGGCAAGTGGTTGGAATAGAGGATTGGAATCTGGGGATGAACTAGTATGCGTGATGACAAAAAAAACGCATACGATGTAGAAAAATATTCATAGGAGATACGATAGGAAACAAGCAACGGGAGAAGTTGGGGAAACACTAGCAAATCCGACTAGGTATTCTGATAGCGCTACCCGTCTCCAGAAGCTCTTTTGGGGAAGAGATCTTGAGCAAGGCTTCAAGCCTCTCCTCTCTTTCTCTCTCTCTCTCACTCCAAAGAACCCCAGTTTGCTCTACTGCGGGTTGAACACACGCCAGCAATTAAACGCTTTCCTTTCCTCTGGCCGAGGGAGATCTAAACGTTTTCATGTGGCCAAAATAAACCAGCGGCCGGCTAGAGAATTTTGGCCGGCAAGATTTTCTGACAAACGAGGTGTTCCCCGCAGGGTTTTATTTTTATTTTTTATTTTGCTTCTGGTGGAGTGATAAACCAGTATTAAAACTAATGCAGCCTATAATTCACATATATATACCACAAAGCTTCTCCAAGGTGTATCGGGATGATCGCACTGGAGCGCCGTCCAATTGATATCCCACCCTGCGCGCTACCAAAAGTTTGTACAGTACGAGTACGTTACATACGAGTGCAGTACGACTGTACGAGTACAGTAAATCCGCATGATGTGCCTGAAGCATTTTCCCTTTTGTGTGGTTCAACTGCCACCAGGGATAAGCTGGAGGGACCATCCCAGCAAAAGAATAAAAAGAATCCCACCCCTCCTTTCCCAACCCCCGCGCCTCCCCCAGCGAAAGAAAGAATGGAATTGTGCTCGTATCATACATATCAGGTTTTTGCTCATCCGTGCACGGTTGGGGGGCCCTAATTCCTGTGGGGCAAGATCGATTTGACTGCGATGAGACAGACGGGAATTCATTCCTTATTCTTCCAGAATGTTTTTGAGAGAGACAAGCAAGCAAGTAATTCAAGACATTATGATGACCCCTCCCCCTCCCATTTTGGACGGAAAAGAAAAGAAAAAGAAAGAGAAAAAAGGAGATACCGTACTCGTACAAGAAATACAGTAATGCCGTGGCACAATATCGTAAGGAAGTGGCTAGGTTAAGTTTGGGGGGAGCGGGGGGAAGTGGGTTCAAACAACGACCTTGCAGAAAAGGTTGATAATTCTCCGCTAAAAAGTCACAGTGGAGTGGTTCAGCAGCTCCTTATTCCGAGTGATAGACTATATAGCAGTCTCAAGATTATAAGAATAGACGAGCTCTGCATCCTACTCTACAAACGTGACCCCGTCTGAACCGGAAAATTTAGCTCATAATATACCAAGTAGTCCCCGCCTACTATAGCCGTTTTTTCGATTCTCCGGAATGTGAGTTACATGTTCTTGAGGCCAGGTTACGGTATCTCCCTCAATATTTGGTGTTAGTGAGGCCTTCAATGATGCCGTAACTGAATCACCTCTGTTTTTCCATTCCGGAGACTAAAGAAAAACGGCTAGTATAGCGAAATATATTCAGGTACCGTATGCTCCTTTCCCTTCTTTTAATATTCTTCCAATTTTTTTTTTTTTTTTTTTGGAGGGGTTTTGCTTGCAGTCGGTATGCCTACCTACCAATCAGGCCCCGCACCCCGAAGTTCCCGTGATCCAGGAAGAGGGGTGTTCCAGCCTCCACCTAAAATAATTAACATTACAGTAATAAATAAAATAAAAAGGAGAAAAAATCGGACAGATGGAGGAGAAGAAGAAGGGCTCTGATAACAAAGTATCATGATATTGTACTGTAAAGTACAAACAATCGACTGATAAGTTGTCTGCAGGGCATTATAATCAGGAACGCGCTTTGATAGGCCCTGTGTGAGATCCAATGAACAAATCTATAGAGGCGAGGCTCCAATTGCTCGATTGCGTACCGTATCGTAGTAGTACTAAATATCCCACCATCTCTAGCCCTACTCCTCCCCCTCCAGTTCTAGCTCGACTCTGCAAGCCCTACGGTAGTTGTTCAAGCCGCCGGCTATTATTGCAGAAGCATACACTGTATCATATATCTTCCGCCAAAGTTAAGACTTTCAAGCGCCGTTACATATCGGCGGGGCGTAAGCCACAAACTCTTTTAAAGGAGCCGCACTCGTACAAGCAATTGCAAGAATCCACCGTACTCGTACTTGTACAATACCACTGCAGTGTACTTGGTACTAAACTAGTGACCCACTTGAACATTTGGGCTGATTTCAAATGGGTTCGTTTGCTTGTTGTGTTGTTTGGGGTTTTAGTTGCATACCATCCGAGAGCTTCGACATGCTTGTTGCAGCTCGCAAGAATTAGGGAGGAGGGTGGGTAGGGGAAGTGGAAGGGGGAGAGAGGGTGGTGGTGGTGGTGGTGGTGGTGGTGGTGGTGGGAATAGAATTCAGGGAATTATCTTACGAGCCTGGTTAGCTTTTTCAATATCCTGTCTCATGTTTCTTCTTAATCTTTACCTTCCCGAACCCCAGATGTTATGAAAGGAGGGGAGTAGTGGTGGTGGTGGTTGTGGTTGAGGTGGGGGAGAGGGGCGAATGATTAACTGATTGATTGAACGGTTTGTCTGCACTTTTTTCTTTTTTTTACTTCCTTGGGAAATAGTACACTCTACAGTAAGGAAACCTGCTAGTAGAAAAAAGAAAAACTAACAATTAAAAATGAAAGCGGCAGAGTGCATACAAGTAGCAGGGCGGTAACTAAAGTTAAGTTAAAGATGAGTATCAATCAATCACTCTACTTGCTACTTGAAGAGGAGGTAAAAAAAAAAAAGGGACCACTTGTTGAGTGGTTTGGGGGCCGGATTATCGTTTTTGCAATATATTTGACGGAAGCTGATTGGTTGGGTTGCCGGTCAGGTCAATTGGGGTGGCCAGTATAATAATAGGATGGGGGTGTTATTAAATTTACTCACCTCACCTTTACATCCTAAAAAAAAAAAAAAAGAAAAAAGAAAAAAAAACCCACTGTGGTAAACTTATTTTTTGTTTTCTTCATGATACAGTCAAAGTTTTAAAGCTATAATTATTATAATTATTAGAACAAAGTTTCTCTCTATTCTGTGTATGATGTAAGTTATTTCGGTCTTCATGTTGCGTGTGTGAGGAAGGCATCGATCTTTCACGCCCATATTAACCCGATAGGAAGACGTGCGTGGGCTGCTGCCTTTATTTTGTAGTTTGAGATCGCCAAATGATGTCTGGATCGCATGGCAAAGATGGCGATTAACTTATTATTGTGGGATCGGAATTGTAATATATTGCTTCTTGAGTTCTGTTAGTTTGCCACACAGTTCATCTCTGCGTCGATGTTTTTCCGTATCATACGAGTACATGGTGGCTCGGAACCTATTTCTTGTGTAAGGAGAAGCGTTGCTTCCTTCTTTGCTTTTGGAATTTTTTTTCTACTCGAGTACACTGCATAAGCCACAATCAATCATTTACACACCTTTAGTTCCGATAGATGGCAGAGGGTTGGATGTGGCCCTGTACGTTGTTTTTGGACCCTGATCCACGGCACTTGGAATGGAATGTGGTAGTCTTTGTATTTCTCCGCTTGTAATACGAGATCCGAGGTCTACTTCCCATCACTCGCAAAGGTCATCAATTATCTTTTACCCAGTGGTACTGGTACGAATAGCTTTTGAGTAC
The DNA here is from genome assembly GCA_003788595.2 of Choiromyces venosus 120613-1. Classification (NCBI taxonomy): domain Eukaryota; kingdom Fungi; phylum Ascomycota; class Pezizomycetes; order Pezizales; family Tuberaceae; genus Choiromyces; species Choiromyces venosus. The sequence goes on from ML120351.1 coordinate 885,213, forward strand.
AGTCACACCCCGTTATCCCGTATGGCCAAATTTTCTGAATTCCACCCGGTACAACGGGTGATACGGGACACAGGAGGAGGAAGAAAGTTGGTGATATGATACTTGTATAATACCATACATGCAGCACAAAATAATTTTTCTCCACAAATATTAGTGACTTTTACCAATATTAATGACTTTCATCTCAAACAGTGCGGAGTCCACTTGGGGCATTCTCTGATTTATTCTCCATGTTTTTTAGTCTTCGCTTTCAAATTATTTCACAGAATTGTCAGAGGATTGTATGTGATCCTTCAAAGAGAGCAAGGATGCAAATGGCGAGGAAAGCTGTGCACCCTCCAATGCTACCAAACCATTAATTATATCTTAATTATTATCTTCATCCTTTATGCCTCTTGTCCTTTTTAGGAATAGTCCTTCTAAGTTTACCACAGAAATACGGTTCAGTAGAAAGGAATTGTATAAGGACAAGGGGTAACTTGCATCCAGAGTCCATACGAATCCGAATACCCCTGTTTTCCGGATCAACGAGTGCTTTCATATGGGAACTGGGGGCTGCCGCGGAGTTTTTACGGTTCAGCGAGGTATCCGGTTCTGCGCGATCCGGGATAGCGGGGTGCGACTGTACTCTAACAAGAAATGGCCAAAACACGTTAGTGAATACAGCTTTTGTCCCCCATTCCCCCTCTTCTCATGCCGTATATCACAACGCCAAACCAAAAGAATGCTCCTGTGGCAACCCAAGTCGTCATCGTGATAGTTCTAGTAATTAATTGATAACTTCACTATATCGGAGAAGAAAGAGAGTGACTTGATAGACCTGTTATCCCCTCCGTTACTTCTCCATCTGGAAAAAGGGTATGACTTGACATTCCGCTTTTGAGCAAATACGATACAAAGCGATTTGACCTAATTCAGATGAGATCGTAACAGCGCTCTGCGCTCAGGCGTCAGATATGCAAGGCAGGTGGCTACTTGTATATCCCGCTACATCATGCCTTGATACTTGCCCCCCCCGTCACACCGTTCATTTTTTTCTAGATGGACACCTTGGCCACGGTCTACGTGACCATACCCGAGTTCCTACAAATATGGTACTAAATACTGGAAATACAAGGCTCAGGAGATGGCACAGCTATTACGGTAAGATTTGATTTGATAGTGCCCCATTTTATTCATATCTTACTGAAATTTAGAGTTTTGGTACGTTACTTACAGTACAGCACTTCGTTTCTACGACCCTCAAACATATTGAGAAGTAGGACATAGTTTCCCAAGGAACGTGAAAAGAGGTACATTACAGGGGAACATACCTACCTCTCAGATGAGCTTTTAGGGGCAATCATTTCGGACGGTCCTCCGTAAGTAGAATAAGCCCCTAATATCTTCATATATCTTCCTTAACTTCTAAGGTCGATAAAGTATACTTTACTCCCCTATCAATTGCTAGGATAGTAGCGTAAGTAACTGAATTAGAGCCCCAGTGAAATAAGGGGTGCGTCGGGAAAAACATTGTATTTGTTCGGATTTGCGGTAAGGATATATAGAAATTCGCTACTTTGCTCCGGAAAAGGTACGAGTCCTGAAATTACATAAACTCTACTATGCTATCATATATCTACTCCCCTCACCTGTCACAACCCAAACACCGAGGAGAAAGATTGGTACGACATATATTCCGTTAGCCGTTATTGTAACAATCAATTGTTTTCCACGGTATTTGACATTTCCAAGGCGGCAATTGTCCCGTGTGGTAGACTGGTTAGTGTAAAAGTATTTCAGCATATGTCGGAAGTCGCATAGGATAGGATGACTTGGGACTATAGAGAGGGAGAGAGACATTCTGTAGTAAATATGAGGGATTGAACTGGTGTGATACAATACTTGGCTTGTCCAGAACACAATAGAAGCATTCCTTTTTTCAAGGTACCTATCCCAAAAGAGTTCAATCTATATTGCTTACGAAAAGAGCAAGATCAAAAAGAGGCGACTTGTCCAAGATCTGAGAATCGCGTAAACTATGAGAAAATACAGCAGCAAAACCCTCCTCGCCCACTGTCTTGAGTATGCCTTGCTTATAGACAGGAAATAGAGATATGTGTCCAAAAGAAGTCCCTATAAATTAGCTCCAGGAGCGTTCCCGCAGAATCTAGGTTCCACTCGGGCACCTACCCCCTCCCACAACCCCGCGGCATACATTATTATTCGATTACTGCTGCATGTGCTTGCACCGTACTTAATGTATTTTCAGCAACTCATACAACTGAAGGTAGATCAAAGGGTCACTCATGGCTATTTCTTGTTGGTTCGCTTAGAACCGTGCTCACCATGTCGTCCAATTTTTGTGACTTTCAGGGACGTCTCATAGTGCATTGGTGTCACTGCAAATTGATGCCACCAATAGAACTCCCCGGATACCAGTCGGCGATGCTATTCCGCTCCGCCGTAGATTCCCTCTGCGAAAATGAGGAGAGCACTATAGAAAAAAAATGCACCAAGAGGTACTTGGGCATATGATACTTACCCACCATACATTTATCCCCCTTCCTCACCCTCTCTTCCCCTTCCCCCCCATATTGCTCTACAAATAGAGAACGTCGCACCTTTTCCTAATAAGGGCTGTTACTCCGGTTTGTGGCGTTGGAGGGTTCAGAACTGGCACTTACGATTCCCCGATACCTGGTAGCTCCGAAGGTTCTTTCTGGCCGCGACATCTAAAAAGCTAGACAAGCTCCTTTCAGACATAGCCAAATCATCTAAATGGGAGGATGAGCCTACCTGCCAGATGTCCCACCGTTTATGTACTCACCAAGGGCCATTGTGGAGTGCAGTAGAGTAGCTTGCCATCCATCGGGTGCGGTGTTCTCGGGTATGTTTGACAAGGGAGAACCTTTCTCTTCCTTCGTTCTAGATCCAAGAAACCAAGTAAAACCCTTTGGAGTAAGATATTTGAACACACTTTCACACACTCAAAAAGGCTGGGCAGTGGATGTACCGCGCGACCACATCAGCATCAGACTTTACGATCACAAACTATCACACACCATATAAGACAAGATAAGACAAGGGAGGGCTGTTACAGCACCGGTGTCGCAAGACGGTAACCTACGAATAGGTTCCGCGCCTAACTTCAAGAATGCGCGAGAATATTTAGAGAATATTCCCCCTAGCCAATGTTCCGTTTTCTACTCGAATAGGTTCATCCAATCCCGGTTTTGACTAACTCTGCTGTGGGCAGATACGAGTGACTACGGTGCTGTATGATTCTCGCCTCTATCCTTTTTGTGCATCATCTGATGATCTATGCCACATAAACAGAGAAAGTCAAGTAATTCCCTTACATTGATTGGGATCGAGCTACAGTACTGTACAGTAGGCTACTGCCATGGCTTGGTAAGCGGAGAGGAAGGGAGGGTGAGATAGTAAACAATAGTCCGAAATTTTAAGACCACGCTGAGTTCCACGATACATGACAGTTAATTAGTTAACTGCTATATCATGGCACTATCTTCTCTGTTCTAACTGTGATGGTGAACCACTTTACCTATCAGTGGTGCAACTGCACCTCAGTTAGGAATTGTGGTGTTTACAAGAGGCCCATACACCTTTTTGAGTTTTAAGAGAATCTGAAGTTACACCTTCGATCTACAAGACGTCTCGGGCGGAATAACGGCCCTTCTTCCCGTCAATACCGCTCAAATTACGCACTCAGCTCATGTACAGTACGCCCCGACCCCAAATCCCGCCGTTGCAGTTGTCTTTTTTTCTTCTTTTTTTCCCCTTCTGCTGACAGTAGTGCGTAGTGAGCCAGCAAGCAAGCAATCCACCGCCCTGCGTCTTGCCCGATTTACCTTTTTGCCCAAGGAAATTGATTGCTCACAGTCGAGCATCCTCAGCATTAGCATCAGCATCATTAAATCTCTCCGATTTTTTCCTGCCATGTGGCTTTTTGAGACGCTGCGGCCCCATCTTGGTCCTGCCGTTGAGTGGACCTCTTATGGTTTGAATGAATTGGGGAATCCGCGTGTTTCCTTTCGGTGAATATCCTGGACAAAGGATCTCTTCTATTGGTCTGTTTGTTGCCTCTTGATCTTAGACAATGAGGTTCTTCTTAAGGTGCAGCAACACCGACAGCACGGCAGTACGAGTGCAGTACTGTACTGTACTTATATGTCATATATGTCATAACAGTGCTGTTCTTCTTCCTGCCCAGTATTTTTTTGCTCTCGTTGGCTTATACATTAGTCTCGTTGAATAACCTCTTACGGAAAGAGAGATGTAAAAAAGAAGAAAGAGGCGAGAGGGGAAAAATCTAGTAGGGCGCCCATCAAGGCCCAGTTTGGTACACTTGTGAACCGATATCCAGGCCACGCCAGCCCTTGATCCAAGATATGTGGAGCATTACCGGTTGGGATGTTGAATTCCGGAAACTCCGGAGAATCGTTCCGCGAATTTTCTCTCCCTCCTACATATCATACCTGCACTAGAGGAACTAATTACCGGCAAACAGACTCAGCAAGAGCGCTCCCAGGTTCTAAGCAGCAGCTTCTGCAGCATAGGTGAAACTACAGAACTTCGGCAAGTATTTTATGGAGGGTATGGTGAATAAATACCGTAGACCCCACAAGCCGAGAATATCTACTGTACAACTATAAGGAGAAAATGGGGTGGGGTACAAGTAAGGCGGCCATAGAAGCCGTGTCCTTTTGAGATTTGGTATTGCGCCAACTGCGCTTGAGCTCGCCCTTATCTCTCTCTTTTTTCATCCTTTCCTCCCTGTTGTTTTTATTTATTTATTTTTCCAACTTGACTTATTTACTTTTTCCCCTTAGTATCGGAGCTTTTATTTACTTTTTCTCTCCCGAAACAGCTCCATATCATGCGTCGTTATTACGCCAATGTTACTCATTGGTCCAGCACTCGGGATATACCTTCCATATAATGCCCGAAGGCGTACAGGTAAGGGAATGCTAAGCATTTGCGGTGAGAAGCTTTAGCGCAAACCCCCACCAACAGTAACAACAAGATCTTTTAGTTTTACTGGTTGGCGAATTGGGCAGGACGTCGTTGTCTTAGGCGTGTGTAGAGGCGTAGTTAGTAATATATGTGGCATCATAAACCCCCCTGCGTCCAAGCTTCGAGAAGAAGTCATTGATTAATCGAAAACTGGTTCTAGAAAATATGGCTGTGTGGATCATCCGCTAGTGGCCAAGCGTTCACCCAGGTAATTCCTTTGCCAAAGCACGCGCCTGACCGGGAAACTAAGGTTTTGGAGTTGAATTGAGCTTCATATGCACGTACTCTTACGTGGGATGGAGAAGGAAGGGAGGAGGAAGGGGGGGGGGTGCTTGGGTCACCTTTCTGGGTGAATGTCTTCAGCCCTGATCAATATTAACCGTAGGGCACAAGGGTACTGCACGTACCTGCTGATTAAACGAATGACCCGATAGCGCCGATGCACAAGACTCGAACCACATCACTAGAAACAACACCTTCCTGGCCTTGGAAAGTTTGACCACCATGATACAAGTATTGTAGTGCATGGCAGGATTGCTGAGTCTTCAAGTTTTAATATTTGCGAGAAAAGACATGTTATCTTCATTGTGATACCTTAGTATAGTACCTTATGATTGGTATATATACGAGTTCCACATCCATTAAGTCAATGCACTTATATGATTTTTTCACACTTTGTAAGTTTTTCACTAGTTGACTCCCAAAGAATGGGTTATCACCTTTCATCTGCACATAATATTCTGTGGGGTAGGCTCCCAAACCCTAGTTCATACCAATGATGCGATTCGGGATGATGTGGGGGGGTTTGAGGGTTAGTGGGGCCGAGGTGACAGAAGCAGGTTTCTATCAGCCTTCTACACAGAAGCCTCAGACCTGAGTGAAAAATGTGCCAGCTACCATGACTAATAACCATTGGTGCCCGGGGTTGATGTCCTGTCGTGCTATATCTGCAGCATCAATACTCTAGCAGAAGGAAATTTTTAAAACCGACGATCAAATATCACCGACTCTAAAAAGATAATCCACAACTAACTAGTTATATATACCTGTTTCGCATTGCTGCTGTTCCTGCCCTGCGATATAGAAACCAAAAGTATGAGGCGGTTCGGATACAAGCCGAATACTAATGATTTTAAGAAACCATTCGTTTAAGGGTAGCGAATGGCCACCGTCATTACCTTACTCCCCGCAAGACCCAGTCGATCAAATCAAGCGATAAGCTTGAACCTGGATATCACGAACCACAGCCAAATCGCTGGAAGGGTAGCCTGAGAGAAAAGAAAAAAAAGAGCAAAACCCCGCCTTGATCTCGCACAGGTCTCCGAAGATCCAATCATCGAAAAAGAAAAGCTTAAACACCGCACAGAAGTCCGATGTAGGGCTTACTTTCCGGGACTCCAGACACCCTCCGTTTTCGCTTGGGGGTTTCGCGGGTGGCACCGATATGCACTGATCGGCAGTGAAAAAAAGTTGATCACGAGGATTATCGGACGTGAAAATCGTCACGACTGGTCACTCGAGCAAATTTTCTGTGTCGCGGGGGTTTTTCTATTTTGATAACGACGTCGGTACGTTGTTATTATGCCGAAGTGTTTTAGTGCGTACCCGCCCGAGGCGTGAGGACACAGAAGAGATGGCATAGTATTGGTTGTAGACTTTCCAGCACTTTAATTGTGCATCGGAGGGTCACTCAGGACTTCTGTCCGAGATAAATTCGGAAGAGACAATAAAACTCTCCTGATTGTTCTCGCACCGCACCACACACGCTACGGAACATCATCCCGCAAAAACCCCCCCGGAACTGAGCTGCCCACCTTCGAGCCGCCACATGAGCAAAAAAAAAAAATGAGAGTGTTAAGCATTTCGGGTTGGGCTTATCATCTAGGAGCAAAGGCCAACAACACCTCCTTATATACTCCAACAATTGCCGTGCGATATGTACCGCTGCAGCTATAGCAATGTTTCTAAGCCCTAAAATTTGGTAACAATTCATCATCTCCCAGGTCCAGCTCAATACTGCAGTGCCCGTGCGGTGAGTGATACATTCGGACCCTCTTACGGAAGATAGTTACTTACCTCCGTCATTTAGGAGATTTGTGCTACATCGCACCCTACATTCCCGCCCATGCAGCCCATTTTTTTTCTATATCGTAAAATAAATAAATAAATAGGGAATCACGGGCTGCTCTCTGTCCCCTCAATGGGGTGAAAACCACTAAGGGTCATGATCTATCACTCGATGTACCACGTTCCAATGTTTTGTGTCCCCGAGGGAATGCTCTCCTTGGCTGGAAGATTCAGCTCAGGGGATAGCTGAGCAGGTAGAATGCCCGCCTTGCTACATGCCAACTCCCGCCTGGGCAAAGTGGGACAGAACAAGAGGGCCGATAAGTTACAATTGGACAGCAGGATACACTCTCTCTTTCTTTGTCTTTCGTACTACTGGTCACGGAGAGAATTGTTGATGGGGAAATGCAGTTTCGGCACCTTACGCCCCTCGGAAGCAAATCCCTGTACTTCCCGATAGCTTAGGTGGCCAATGAGAGGCCCTGAACGGAAGGAAAATCTTGTGCCTACCGGCTAGCGGTGGCGGTACCACCACGGTACGGTGCACATGGAGAGATGGAATGTCCCGGTACGCAACACGTGTTGCTGATTGAATCTCTGCTAGGAAATTTTGACGACTATGATTACGAGATGAAGCGTTAAAGAAATGTCTGGCGAGGTTTTAAGGTGGAGTAGAATGGTTTATACTCGAAGAAAGAGCATGTGGTAGGAGACACGTACATCACCTGCAAAATAACGAGGCAATGGCGACTCACTACAAGTACATTTCCACACAGATGCCGCTGCTGACGAAAAAGTACAGCAGAACACGGCTGTGATGTCTCTCATTCGGTCAGCAGTATCCCGTTGTACTCATACTCGAGGGCAATGTCAGGTAGATTTTTCTGAACTAAGCAGCCAAGTGTGCATAGGCTCTCTATAATCCCTGTTTAGTTAAATGTACATCGTTATCAATACCACTGGAATTATCTCTTTGATGCGGGTCGATTCTACCCTATTCTCTCACTCAATTGACCTAATCCTCGTTGTAGAAAAATATCAGAGCAGAGTGTCTTAGTACCCCTGTTACAGCACATACAGTTGCACCTGGCTATAATGAACCCCTTTATAATGAATATTTGGCTATTATGAACCGATTCTTGTGGGCACGCTAGTCAATTTACACTGGAAAACAACTTGCTATAGTGAACCCCTATAACAAAAATCAATGAACGCAGCTTCGAGGTCCCGATTCTTGACGTTCATTATAGCCACGTGCAACTGTAATCCCAAAGTGATCTAAAAATGCAGTATCAATTGCTGAAACATTGGGAGAATTACGTGGGCGCCCATCTCAAATGCTAACAGAGGTAAACCATGGCTTTAATCTGCAATACCATCTCAAACTAACTAAAAAAATAGATCTATCAACCCAGGGTGTCACCATTCCATCCTCCATTTTGAAACTTCCCAGGATCTCAACCACAGTGTCATTTTTTGAAACTGCGTTGTTGCCAAAGCTCAATTGCACCTATGGATTCATGAACCCGAGAGAATAGATGCATTAACTAAACACTATGATGCTGCAACCCCTGCGTCCACATTCAGCGCACCAGTGCCGAGGCCTCAGCGAGAACTTTAGGGCACAGCTGTAAGGGATCACAATTTCATGGCAAGATTAAAGAACATTGAGTTGTATCCGAGTACGGCGGCAAGCCCTCTTTTTTTTTTTTCTTCCCAAATGCTTCACAACTCATAGAGCAACCCTTGCATCTATCTTCTCACAAAATTACTCTATCTTAGTTAAAACCTTCATGGTTACCGTCACGCAGCGAGCCTTCTCTTAGCCTTCCCAAATCCAGCATTGGAGAGAAGAAAAAAAAGATCCCTTCAACAACTCATCAATTGCCGGGGGAGAAAAGAAAAGAGAAGAAGAAAAAAAATCTCTCTTCAACGCAGCCCATGATGACCGCAATCGGCGTTAACCACCCTGCGGATGCACTATTAACTAACCTAGCGGGTGTCGGGATAGGTCGGTTACGGAAGCAACTTTAGACTCTCATATCTTCGTTGGGCGAACGGCTTTTAGTGCGTTTAGGAAGCTTTGGCGCAAACTAGCTAGTTCGTTGACTGGGAATGTCCTTGGTAAAGTTGGATAGGGCTCTGCGGCATCCTTGCCGTTTCCTGCCACGTCCACGTGGCGCCGCTGAAAATGTCGTGCAGCTGTGGCTTTTCATTATGGAAAAAGCCCGCGAACCGATAGGGGTTCGCTCGAATGATCGGTTTGGATCGTGGAAGGCTTGATGTTGTGTCGTATTTCTACCGTACTTGTATTCTATTTGTAACCGCGGGCACACTGTTTATACCGAAGTTAATGGGCGTGAAATTTTCGGGAAGGGCTGCACTAAGGTTGACGGGTGATGCTGGGTATGCTTGTCTTGCGAATGGTGATATCTTGGTTGTGATTGCAGATTGCATGTGAATAATCAGTCACGCGATAGGTAAGTACTTTCCAGATTTTTTTTTTCTTTTTTCTTTTTTCTTACTTTTTTAGTTGCTTTCAGAGTTTGCCGAGGATCCCAAGATTTTAGCCCCTAAATTATGATTGAAATCATATAATATCACTCACGGGCTTCTTTGATGTAGAGGTGATTTAAAACCGGAGCTTCATTGCCTCTCGTTGTATAGTGAACCGAAAGGGCACCATCGAAGGGAGGGGGGGGGAAGCCCTTTGAGGTAAAAATACCAAAAAATAATGATACACGGCTAGCTTCTCGTAAGTGCTGTCAATGGAGTGTCAAAATTTGGCGTCAAAGCTCAATCTGTAGAAATACCTTCCTTTGCAGACACTTTTAAAGGCCGAAACATATAAAGCTGTGCTTGATGAATGGAGTAATGATGGGATAAAAAGTCCAACCAGCCTGCCATAGTGGGGAAGAATATGAGAGCTGGGGTTTCCTGGGTTGAGCCGGTGAACAATAAAGGTAGAGCAGCCTTTGCTCCACTAGCACAAAATCATGAAGAAAACCGTAAAAGGTAAGCTTAAAGTAAGCCAATATCAAGTGTTGATCCTCCTTAGAAATGTATGGCGCATTCGTTCTTTATTTGCGGTATGATATATCAAAACACCGTGATTCTTCTACCCTTACACTCACCCCACAGTCGACATACCTAGCCTGATAGAATATCATTGAGCATGCAGTACTCCCAATTGTGTTCCAAGTTTCCGGCGATACCTTGGGCGTAAATATAGCTAAATTAGTTCATAAAACTGTTACTTGCGTGACTTGCTAATAGCTGGGGAAGTACTATAGTAGGCCGTACTTACTTGAACCTTGAAATATTATAGGTTATAGGATATAACTCCTTGTATAGATTTTTAACTTTTCAGAAGATAAAGATATACCACCTAGGTCGATCAATAAGGATTATGTATCCTGTATAAATACCAGCGAGCGAGTTTCTGCCGAAGAAATCAAGTCGCATATGCTGGAGCCTCTATCGCTTTCTGATCACCTAGACTTATAGCTTAGGGTAATGATCGGAAGCATAATGCTCAAGTGTTTCCACGCTAAATGTTTAATTAGATGTTCTCCTTATTTCTGCTGTCAAAATTCAGTCTGGCTAAGCCCTACTATAACGAAATAGAGTTCTTTCAGGGGACACAAAATTTAATGATACTCTTAGCCAGTAACCCGACAGAAGTTCTTAATTTGTAGCATCAATCAAGCCATCTTACCTCAATCAATAAGTGTCCTATATTTTTTTTATTACTTTGGAGCATCTAAACTCTCAAATTATCTAAGATACCGGTGCTATCGTATGAAGCAAACTTGTATTTTTAGTAATTAGGCGGTTTCATCACCGGCCCTCACTCGCATGCCGCGACCGAAAAGGCTGGGGCCTGCTAGGCCGGCTCAGAAAATGGCCAAAGCCTTTAAAGTCCGGCTTGAAGCGCGGGGGAGCCCCATTATACCCCATGTCTTTAGCATTCCTAATATTCTAGACCTGGGTAAACACTCAGCCCAGGTTGCCAGATGCCTAAAGCACTATCCAGATATGGAACTCCGGTACCCAGAGGGTACAAAGATTAATTCATCCAAACACCATAATTAAAGTCCTTGATTCAGAGATCATTCCTTGGGATGATTAGTGAAAAATAATATTATTTTTTTTGTCATAAAATGTTGTCAGGTTAGTCTTCTAAACGTTTCGGTGAATATAGACAATTCCATTTCAATGGAGCGCTTTTATTCTCTTCCGTTAGATACGTTTTACGCGGAGAAGTTTCCAGTGAAACTGGTCAGAGAACTTCCCCCGATAAGAGCCAATTAAAGGTGCCATTTGGTTGGAGTTAGATGGGGACTACATCCCGAATTACCACCCACTTTCGAACATCTTACCGCCTTTTTCCACCTGTTTTTGCTGCAGATCTTTCATTTTTCATCTTCTTTTTCTTCCCTTCCGCTTTGCTATTAAGAAACAAGATAAAGATACAGTATCCTCTACTTCTAGGCATGCCTGGAGTCCGGCTGGCTGATTAATAAAGAGTTTCTCAGGGAATAATTGATCTGTGTTAAGTGCACTCCTGCCCAAAAAGTCCTCGAACACCCCTAGGTACCGTGGCGGCGCACCAGCAATATAGAAGGTGCTAGAACGGCCGCAATACTGAATATGGTAGTCTGGATTTAGGTAGTCTGATCGAGTTAGATTGACTTGTTAGATATACTACCCCGCACTTAATCGTGGCTTTGAAACTGATTCTACTGCGTACCGAATTCACGAATTCCGCTTTGCAATATAGTATTATGGCACCTCCGCATCAAACAAAATCTTCCAGTTTTAGTGCAAGATATGAGAGAAACCGAGAAATTATTATGATGATAGATCGTGGAATAGGTATTCGACAGGTTGCACGGGAGAAAGACATGCAAAAGTGTAACTAGACAGCTTAAACCCAAACTACCTTATCCAGTATTGTGCCCGCTCTAGCACCTTCTGTATTGCCAGTACGCTGCCGCAGTACCTAAGGGTGTTCGAGAACTTTTTGGACAAGAGTGTACTGATAAGGGAGATTTGGGGGAGGCTACAAAGTTCTACTTTTCTCCTCACGACTTACATGTTTGACCGGTATGTATATGGCGTAAGGCTACCAAGAGAAAGTATTGATGTTGGGGTCGTGGGAGAAAGATGATAGGAATATAATTGGTAAGACGAAAAAAGAAGCAATCGCATGAAACTCCAAAAACCATCTAACTAACCGGAAAACACAATGCATATACCCCAAGCAGCTTCTCAGACACCTCCTCCAATATCCTACCGGTTTCCACTCGCACCGAAAAAAACATCATAAGAAAACCAAGGAAAACAAATGCCCAAACTCCTTCCAGGGTCCTCCACACCTGTCCGGAACTACAGAAAATGACAAACAACAATCAACAACCTTCCTTGATTACCACCGGTGATCTCCAACTTTCTAACAACTTTCAGCACACGCAAACCACCATCCGGAATATCCCAACACTTGGAAGATTGAAAGTCGGAGTAGAGCCCAGACTTCTGGGTGATTGATGAGATCCTGGGGTGGGTACTTCAGGAGGAGGGTTTATGTATGACAATTCCAGGTTGGTTGATCATGCGAGGCCAGCAAGTAAAATTTATCATCTCAAGATACCATTATAGTACAATTAAGCAATTGCAAACTTTTATATTTGACATTAGAATATAGAATACATCCATCCGTCCATCTAGTGTGGTAAGAGCTATTAACAAGAAAAAAAAAAACAATAACACATCAAGAAAAACCAAACAAGAAGGAAGGCAGATAGTACAAGGCGTTGACTAAGTCAATCCAAGTCCTGGATCCCCACAAATTCCTCCTCGTCGTCCTCTTCTCCGTCACTATCCCCACCACCACCCCCGGCGGCGGCCTCCACCTTCCGCCTCTTACTGCCCTCAACAGCCCCCCTCCTCCTATCTTCCCTCCTCCTCTCATATCCACTCTTAGTGCTAATCCTCCCTTCCTTCCCATCAGCCGCCTTACTCCTGGCTTCAACCCCCCTCTTCTTCAATCTCTCCTTAGCTATCTTTCCCACCTTCGGCAACGCATCCAACAACCACCTTCCCTCCCCCCCTTTTTCCTCCCCTTGGGCTTTAGCAATAACCCCCGCAATCCCCTTCACAAATTGTACATCACCCTCAGTATAATACGTAACCGCCGACCCACCCTCCACCCCACCACTCCGTCCCATCCTTCCAACCCGGTGAATATACCCAGCCACCGAGGTCGGGATATCATAATTAACCACGCACCGAACACCCCGAAAGTCCACGCCCCGCGCAAGCAAATCCGTTGTCACGAGTACCCAGATCTCACCCGCCAAAAAACGGCTCATAACCTCCGCGCGCGCAACGTCCGAGAGTTCGGCGTGGAGGACGGCGATGCGCCCGGGCGTGGGTAAGTCATAGAGGATCTCTGCGACGAGCGCCCTCGCGCGGGGGATTGTTTGTACGAATATTAGCGCCGGGGGATGGAAGGAGGTTGTGAAGAGTTGACGTAGTGCGAGGAGTTTTCCGGCTTCGGTGGCGGTGTAGGTCAGCTTTTGGCTGATGTTGTGGGTTGTGGTGTCCTTTAAGCCAACGATTAAGCGGATAGTGGACGAAGGGGAGGTGTGGGAGGGAGAGATGTGTTGACGGCAGAGGGTCTCGGTAGAAGAGGATATTGTTGCGCTGAAGAGGAAAGTGCGGAGATGTGGAGTTTGTAGCTTTGTCCAAATTCCGAGCGTTTGTGCGCGGAAGAGGGGGTCTAAGAGAATATCGGCTTCGTCCAGGATCAATCTAGATACAGAAGACCAGTCGGTCTTCTTCTTCTCCTCCTCCTCCTTGCCGGAGGAGGGGGAGGCGCTTGAGGCCTCAAGAGAATGTAATAAAACCGCCGGCGTGGACACCACTATCTCACTCCTAACCCCCTCACCACCCTTCTTCAATAACGCCACACGCACCCCAGTCCCCAAAGCCAGCTTCTTCCCCTCGTTCACAATCTGCCCCGCCAATTCCTTCGTCGGCGCCACCACCACTGCCCGCACCTTCCTCTTCCCCTTCTGATCCCTACGCTGCGCTAGTATCCAGTCCAGAACCGGCACCATAAATGCCATCGTTTTCCCGCTCCCCGTTGGCGCACAGCAAATCAGGTTCTCGCCGCGCGAGATCACGGGTATCGCACCCATCTGCACTTCCGTCGGGACTTGGTACCCCCGCGCTCGCATGTTGCGGTGTAGGCGTGGGGATAATTTGTGTAGGTGGGTGAAGGAAGTTAGGGGCTGAATGATTAATTCTTCCTTCTTCTTCTTTTCCTTCTTTTGCTTATCTTCATCGGCATTGGGGGATTCCAAAAGCGTAAACTTTAATTTGTGCTTCCTTAGCAACGCCCGTATCTCCTCCTGCTCCAACACCGGCGGCTCGCGTAGGCCTAATTCTTCTTCCTCACCATCACCGCCTCTATCGCTATGACTGTTACCTTCGTCGTCAATTTCGTCACGAGAGCGCTTGATGCCGGTGCCAAAAAAGTCAAGTTCTCCCGGAAGTGCGCCGGAGGATGATGGAGTTATGGCGGTGGTGATGGTGGTGGTGGTGGTGGGTTTGTTTGCCTTCGCCTTTGTGTTTGCGGTTGCAGCGGCGGACCCAGCGCCCTTCGCGAATGTGGTTGACCGAGTTAGGAGGCGGAATATGTCTGCCATTGTGGAATTGCGCACTGGTTGTGGTGGGGATGGTGGGGTGGTGGAAGGAAGATAATTAGGTGAGAGTGGGATTGGGTTGAAGAAAAAAATCGGGTCTTGTGCCAAGACGGGATGTTCCGAGTCATTAGGTGTCACTCGGAGCCACACTCAGCCAGTCGCAAGCTTCTCCATGCAACTCTTGACTGAACATAGGTGCTGCTATTATTTTTTCACCATCTCATAAAGGCTCCTAATGTTCATTAGTAAAGAAAAGAAGCCTTTATCTAACAGAGGACTAGATTCATGCATAGGCCCTTCTGGCCAGAAAACTACAAACAAAAAACTCCAAAACAAAGAGCAACAACTTACAACAAAAGCCCGCAAAGGAACTCCCCACGAAGCCAAAAAAAAAACATAACCAAGAAAGTACAGAATTTAATAGCAAAAATATAATGCGCCCATCTCATCAACCTAATAATTCCCACCTCTAAATCTTTGTTTGGGCCAGACATATACACATTCATCTATAACAGCACCCTCCCCACTCTATTTGATCATCCTCACCTGATCCCATTAGTAATCCAACCCAAGGACATAACCACCCATCTCGACATCCTCCTGGCTTTCGTGGCACCAGTCTGTCATTTCAACATCACTGTCGAAATACGCAGAATCTTCAGGATAGCTCTCTTTCATGTCAATATTGTCATCAACATTCCTAACCCCGTCAAAGCAGATCTCTTCCCCGGCGTGATCGCAGCCGACATCCCTAAATTTGTGGAGTATATCAAAGTCTACGGACTGCTTTTTATGCAGTTCCTGGTTGAATTTCATTCCTATGCCGTCAGCAGTCCTGGCCTTTGCCAAAGAAGGAAGCCTCAAAGAGCTCTTCGGCCTGCTCGCCTGTACTGACCGCGCTGATGAGTGTAATGGGCTAGGCTCCAGGCTTCTCGGCAGTTCTAGTTGCAGCTGTTGGGCTGGTTGGATCGCTAAGGAGTGGTAATATGACTCTGACTTTGATCCTGACTTTGACTCGAACTTTGGCTCTGACTTTGACTTAAACTTCGATTCTGACTTTGACTTGAACTTTGGCTCCGACCTTGACTTAAACTTCGATTCTGACTTTGACTTGAACTTTGGCTCTGGCTTTGACTTTGACTTTGAATTAAGGGGGTTCCCTCTCCTCTTAGTCATTATTGGCATCCTGGCAACTGTGTGGACATCTGGCTTATCGGCTGCCGACCCGGCTGGGTCTGTGCTAGGGTAGATCGTGGCACCATTTGAGCTTGCCGTTTTCTTTTTCATCAACTCGGTCTTGCCACCATTATTGACCATTGCCTCCTCCGACTGGGCATCCTGGCCGCCTCCCGCTTCCTCTTTCCCAGTGCTTTGTCCTAAGCTAGGAAGAGCTTGAAAAAGCTTTGGACCTGATTGGTCTGCACCCACGACGAACTCCTCATTTCTCCCCCGCCTCGTGTTCCCTGCACTGTCCACGCCCCGGGCGATAATCTCCTCGGAAATCCTTTTGAAGATGGTGTCAAGATGCGAGGTTGCATCCAAGCTCACCCCGAAGGCGGAGTAATCCGTCTCGAACCAGGAGCGCAGCATCTAGAAAGTTGGTTAGAACATCCGATAGGATCAAGCCGAGAAATCGCTGGGAACAAGATAGCATATGCTCACCTCCTTGTTCTGGATGAGCTTACTTAGAGAGTTCCCAAGTCCGTGTTTCCACGACGTTATTCCAAACGAGAGTTGGGTCTTCTGAGGCCATGGTAAGGCTAAAGATGGCTCGGGATAGAATTTCGCAGCTGTCGCCCTTTTCTGGTCTAAGGCGCTCTCTGCAACATATCCCTGGACATTTCGCCAATCTTTGCAGGCTTCAAGCCGAGCACTCTCCAACAGCAAGCGCCGTGAGAGCTGTGCTCCTCGGGGTTGATAAAACGGTACCAACACCTTGGAACCAATGGCACTGGTTATCGTAATAGCACTGTCTGGCTTGACCGTCAAATCCCTTGACTTGAATCTAACCGATATGCTCCTCCGATCGATGTAGACAATGTAGGCGAATAGTGGGTCCCACACCATGAGTGAAATTAACAAGGCGCCCACCGCATTCCCGAGGTGCTCGGTCCAGATATTGCCTGAGACCACCGGTCTAGCTCCGAAGCCTCTAATCGCACGAGCCATCAGAAGTAAGAAACCTGGGAGAAAACCGTTAGCTAATGTAAATATTTCTGCATGGGAATAGCTCAACGGCGGGCAAACCAAGAACCGTAACCAAGGCTGCAAGAAACTCATACTCGACAATTATGCCCCCAAGACGAACGTTTTCTCCCTGAACAGGAAATAAAGAACCCGAGGGAATCCATGACTAAGAGAAAGAAGGAGGAAGATAATGTTAGTAAAAAACCTGAGCTATGGAAAGATGCGGATCACGACAATGCTCACGGAATCCTTAAGCGGAAGATCAAATAAAATGAGTAAAGGAGGAGAGCACAAACTGCAATGGACTTCTCGGCCAACAAAGCGTCCGGAAGCCCCCCCCAGCTTCGGGAAATGGGTAGTCCTTGTCGTGTATGTCTCCGGCTGGCCTCTTAGGCAAGGGACGAGGAGAAAAGAGGAGGACGGGCAGAAATTAAAAGACATCGATAGGCCTTTAATGGCAGGTTTTTCCAAATCTTAATGTTAACATGCTGCGTAGGGAATCTGGTATAGAAAAAATGGGGAGAAGAAAGTATTACAAAGCTCTTTATGGAAGTCTCTATGTACAGTGACATACGCCCTATGTTGTGCCACGGCCGTGGCGTTGCCGATTTTTACGGGAGCACCCATAGAGAAGGATAAATATGTAGGAATTGGTATAATGTGATATCTTGAGATTCACAAAGAAGTTTGGGCAGGCTGATAGAAATAGACGATTGAAGGGAGAGAAAAAAAGTTGCTCTCGAGCAGAATGTGATGGATTTATCTGTTTTTGATGAGTTTGATAGAAAGATGGACAAAAGAGGAATGTTTTCCTTGCCTCTTATACCTGGGAAGACTGTCTAAGGCATAAGAACAGTGTTAGGCTACAGTTCTGAAACTCAGAAGCACAATGGTTGATATGAGACCGTTAAGAGACTCCACCCCCCCGGGCGAAGCGCTTGGAGCGCGAGAGAAAACCACACGCGGTACGAACTCTTGAATACTAGATGTGAATTTCTTAGATAAATGAAACAAACGATGGAAAGAAAGACAGTCAAAGGGCAGCACAATCCTCAGTGACTCCGCCACTCCATGTGTGTTGGTTTTCTGAGAGAATTGCATCATAAGAACAGGGACACCCAACACTACAATCAGAAAGGGACTTCAAGATCAGAACATACCACTTGCAAAAAGGCTATTGACTTTAAAGTCTAGGAAAACGACTACAATATTATACTCCAGACACTACAAACACACCTATCCTAATTTCCAGATTATAAAACTCGAGCTTTCCAGTTATTTTCAAAGTAACTTATCCCCGTATAGCCAATCTCCCCAACCCAACCCACCATCCCACGACCGAGCCACCACACAGCCGGCAAACCTCCTATGCATTAAATATCTCCTCTTGCCCGCCGCCCCACCCCCCCGAACTAAGGGACGCGACCGTGCCGGGCTCGGGCGGCAAACCAACTTCCAACTATTCACGGGCGAAGTAATTGATGCAAAATTATCAGTGATAAACCATATACATACATCACCACCAATACCCTAGATAAATAATTGACAAAAGACAAACTTATTATCTCCAGATAAGAATCCTCGCTCGTGCTGACTTACGATACTGTAGGGGTAGAGTTTACGTGCGGGAGTTCGTTGAACTATCACTCGAGTCACGTGCTGCGAGTAATGAAACAGTTGTGACAAGCCCCTGTTCCAACGATACTACGCGCAAACGAAGGGCCAGCGCGTAAGTGTCCCTATGGCGGCTGGTGAAGCGAAAACATGGGGAATATAATAGAAATAACCAGCCGAGCTTCTTTGAGGGGATCCACAAATTTAGCACCGTAGGTACGATACAGTACAGTACAAGTTCTTGTTTATTGGCAGAGAAGTCAGATAAGCTATTCCCGTCCAAGAAACTCGTTAAAATTGTTAGATCTAAACAAAGTTAAAGCCAAACTTTATCTAAGGCCCTGTTTGGTACGCCACAGTATAAAAATACGCCGTATTTCCTTGGAACGGTTTGACCCTGTTTTGCATGCCACGATATAAAAATATGCCATACCCCCCCCCCCCCCAAACGGTTTATATGCCAAAATAAATATATGGTATTTCTTTTCTCCATATTTCAGGGTTGGCGGGGGTTAAGAATGCAGATGGGGTTAAGATAAAGTTGTAAAAACCTAAACATTTACATGTCACCCACAATGTAAAAGACTGGAAAGTTCTGTACAGAGGTCTCTTGGCAACAATAGGAGTCTGGAGGACTCCCTTTGATACACTCTTCCCTTCTTGTAACTCTAAAAATTTCACACCTCCCACACTAGAAAAAAACGGAGGATAAAAATATGGAGCTCCATATAAAACATGGTGACTTTCTGCGCGTGCCCAACAGACCTCCATATTTTTAGATTTATACGGAGGTAAAAACTGATGGTGGTGTAGAATGGACAACTAGATGTGTTGGTGGACCGGATGGAGAGAAGTGTGTAATGTGTTCGTTCTTATTATTCTATCTACGGAGGGGAGAGACTTAAATAGGTATGATAGGATGGACAAGTGGCAACCACCATGCCAAGTCCCATCCACCAGCAGTCACATACCCTAGCTCCCCCATCAACCTATACTACCTATATTACCCTCTTATACCATACAGGCTTATGGTATAAACTATATACGTTCCACTAACTAATACTCTCGGGATTATCTATAACCCATCATAGTACCATCAAAAACGCCGTATTTGTTGGAATACGCCGTTTTTGCTGCATGCCAAACAGGGCCTAAATAAGTTACTCACTGTTCTCCAATTAATAGGCAATGAGATCCGGTAGGTAAAACTCCCCTCCCGTGTTAGTAGTTTTTTTTTTCTATCGATACGATGGAGAGTTGTTCGATTTCTGGCACCGCTACTGCTTTCAATATTACTTATCTATATCTCTGTATCTCGAGTGTTAAATTCCATAAAACCAAACTTCAATTGTAGGATTTAAGTGGCAAAAACTAGATCTTGAGTTTAGTAGCAAGTGTACACCCCCCGCCTTTCGAAGGTTGATTGCGGTATTTCGAGTATTTTGCATCCCCCCCTCAGATGAGACTTCCAAAATAACTAAAGACTAACTTAGAGGGTAGTTTGGTAGAATTTCCGGAACTTGGTGCTCTCTGAAGATAAAACCGCGGACTCAAACGGTTCATCTTGCCGCCTGTTTTGCAGTCTGCTTATACATCAGTTAGCTATAAGACATCGGCCTTTGATACTTGCATAATATGGCGGCCATAGCCCCCTCCGCCACCCTCAGTATCTTTTGCCTCCCTTTGTTAAAATATTACATAATACCTACAGACGGACAGGGGCGCTTCATCGTACCTTTCTCTCTCACAGCATCCACCAACAGATGATATATAAAACCCATTTATGGTGATTCCTATCTGCCCGGCTGACGCTATGATGATTTCTGGAAAGACAGCATAAACCATACACATCTAGGATATTGGACCCTGCATATCCCCACACCTTCAATCAGTAGGGAATTTCGCCGGAACTCAATCATTCATAGTGTTTCCCAAAAGGTTGGTAAGGCAGTCGAATACCCGTTGGAGAGCTTGAACCAACCTGAATGAGTTTGATCCAGCACAACCCTTTTTTTTTTTACCAATCACTATCATTCGTACTCCACGTCAGAACAATCATTCTATCGCTAGGGCCGATAAACCTGCCAGATAAAAGGTAACCTGAAGGTCAGCAATATCTGAAAATTAAGACACCTAGCATACCATCACACAACATCACTCTCACACACAACCTTGAGGCCCAAAAAAAAAAACGTTCCTCTGGAGCAACCATTCTATCACATCTTTCTGAACGAAAACATAGAAACATCCTTAATGATCACGTTCATGATAACGCCACTGTTGGCAGAAGTTCTCTTCGAATCAGTCGATTTGGGGCACCATATTCAAGACCCTCAGCATTCTTGGAAGATTTACTGATAAGTGGGCTAGAGGCAGCAAAACGGGTGCATCTCGAGACACAGCTACCCAACAACCCCGCCAGAAACTGATACAGAAAAATCATGACTAATTCCTCAGCACATACGGACTCAGTATGCAAAATCTGAATATCATTCTCAAACTATTGCATAGTAGTGAAGTACGGGCTGTGTCCTGCCAGTATATATCTGCCAAGCCATCCATTTTTGGATAGCAAAGAAAAGCTACACTGCAACAGACCTCAGTGACCTTAAATGCATTTCCCTCCACGGCATACCCATACACACGACAAGTCAAGACCTATGGGGAGATGAATATGGCACATCGGAGATCTGGCACCTCTAAGACTACGCTTTTGCCAATCTCATAGCAATCTATAAATATCGGAATACTCAGATTTTCCTGTTTCGGGTGAAAATCTTGGACAACTAATATACGCACCGAATAGCACCGCAGGTGGGGAGTGATGGTGCGCAGAAAACTTGTTGATACTCATCCACTTGGCAATATACATCCAGAAAGTGGAACTACTTGCATACAAACAATGGCTTTTCAGGCCTACCGTCCGGGGATACCACACTCCTCGGCGTGCATGTATGTCTCCGTCGTGATATCAAAAGCAAGAAATACATCTGCTAAGTTAAATAGCATTGTCTGGGTCTATGCGTTTGTCACGGCCCGAGCCAGCCTGCTCGAATGATGCTTTGAAAAATATTGCTGAATCGACCTAAAACTTCTAAATCATAAGAAGTATTTGATACAGACATTAATGACAGTAATATCGAGATGCGCAATTATCATGGCAAGCTCTGGCAGGGGGTAAAGGTTAGAAACCGCCAAGTTATGATAGGGCAAGATAAGTACGGTACGATATGTCAAGAGCACAAGAGGGGCGTTTGTAAGAGATTTTGTTTGTGGAAAAACTGCTCTAGTGACAAACGGTGAAGGACACAGTTGCTGAATTAAGTACGGAGATGGCGGTGAGAGAAGAAAGAGGGCCCAGGAAGACAGCAAATGACTCAGGAGCTACTAATAAAACTACTAATGCTACAACACCCCCATTGTACAGCACCGTATTTCCAAAACCCTATAAAACCATCTTTACACCTCTTCAATGGTATCCTATCTGCACTACTACACAGTACAATAACCTCCTATCCATCAACCCCAGCAACAAACGAACCAACCCAAACTAACAAGCCACCAAGTTATGCTTACATACCCTACCGTGCCAGTATCCCCTGGGCGGTCCAAGACAGCCAAACCCACATCAAGACACGCTAAAGCCAGACTGGGCAGCAGTTAGCTTTACCCAGTCAGAAAATATGATTTCCCAGACTTTTTCAGTGCCCAAATGACTCAGCACTTGTGTCATCTTAGCGAATCGCAAAACCCAAATCGTCCCAACGCAGCTTACAATAATACGAATTTGACCTATTCCAGACCGGCCAAGGGATACTGTACTGTACACACAACTCTTCATTCCAATCCCACGATATCTCCTATCCACCCCCCAAAAATCCAAACCCCCCTTCCGAAAACAAAAAGGACAAAAAAGAAAAAAAAAAAAAAAACAAAAAAAAACCCCCCACCTTACGATAATTCCAAAAACCCCCCCGAGTGACTGCCCCTGCTGCCGGCCTCCAATCCCAAACTCAATCACACCCCCTCACTCACCACCCCATGAACCCCACCATAACCACCAGCCACCCATCTCTCCCCTCCCCAGTTACCAACCCCCCGCCCCCCCCCCCCCCCCCCCCCCACTCCATCCCAAATCTCACAAAAAAATTCCACCCTACCCGCCCATGGCGCAATATCAACCAATCCACTCAACCCCTGACTGAGCCTCCCTCCCTCCGGGCCGGAACATGCCATCCGAAAGGAAAAAAAAAAAAAAGAATTCGCCACAAGCGAGCTAGCGAAACGTGAGAAGTAAAGTGAAAACACGACAAAGTACCGTACCGTTACCCATCGGCTCTTTTTTCCTCTTTCAAAACTTACCCTTTTGGATATTGTAGGTACGGTAGGTACTGTACTGGTTTTCCCCACATTCCCGAGTTCTCCCCCACTTCCCGAGGATTTTGGTTGGAGGTTTTGGTTTGGTTCCGGGAGCGGCCGGCGGACCCGCCTGTTATGTGTGTGTGTGTAAAAAAGAAGGCATCGTGAATGATCTATGATATATTCCTTCCGTCCATCCAATCCGTCCATCCATTCATCTAGCATACCCCTACACAGCGACCTGAGTTGGCCAATTAACCAACAAAATAGCTAGCTAATTGAACTCGAAAGTAGAAAATAAAAATAAAAATAAAAACTCAACGAGACAAAAAAAAGCAGAAACAAAAACAAACAAACCAATATTTCCTCTTATATTATTTTTTTTTTTTTGCAAGTCCGGGTTTTTTTTTCCCGGGGGTAATCGTGTACAGTACTGTATGTGAATGTAAAAAAAAAAAAAGATTTTAAGCCGCAGGAGGGAAAAGAAAAAAAAAACAAGACAAATAAACAAACTAGTCATACAAATACAAGCGGTAGCCGAAAATAAAAGAGAAAACTAAAGAGAAGAAAAGGAAAAAAAATGAAATCCCACTAATATCCGTTTTTATTTCACCAACCATGAATGCCCTAAACCCAACGAGAATGTGTTAAATAAAGAAGAGGAGAAAACAAAAGACCAGTGAAGAGTGGAAAGAAAAAAGAAACAAAAAGAATCCCCAAGGTTTTTTTTATACAGACAAAGATGAATGAATGAAAGAAAGGTAACTTATGGATTATTCCCACCGCCGACAGAAATAAAAATAAAAAAGCGAATTAACCCCCGTCAGTAATGAAAACCCCTAAACAAACAAGAGTATCAAAGGCTATGATCGCAAAAAGTACTATATCATACCAACTCCAGGGCTATCAAAAAGAAAATTAGCTCCGACTACTTCTCCCACATCGCATCACCTCCCAACCAAGTATCCCCCGACGTCCATTCTGTGATACCGCGACCGTTGACGAATACCGCCACATCTTCGGCTCCTCCGCATTTCTCCCCCTTGTCAATCTCACGTTGGAGTTGTTCATGTTCAGTAAGCTTCCTTGCTGGTTCAGGGTTCGGCTTTGGTTGGTTGAACGTCGGCTTTGGTGGTGAGGACGGTTGCTTCTGGGCAGTGTTGCGCGCCACGGAAGTGGAACTATCATTACCACTCAAGGAAGGTGCTTGCGTCTGTGCTTGACCAAGGCCCGGTATTGCATTTACCGGAGGTGGGGTCATGGCAGAAGGTGCCTGTGACTTGAGGTGTGCTGCAGCCGGGCTCGGGCTGGTGTTATTCTGAGGCATCGGTTCTTGATCTGCTGCACAAGTCGCCAAAGATGCAAGAAAGCCGCCACCTGCTTGACCCTGAGGCGTCGCTTGCGGCTGAGGGGCGGTCTGCGCCTGCTGTTGTTGGATTTGACGGGGTGTATTGATAGCCATCCATCTGTCTCCTCCACTGCCACCAGCAGCTTCCGCCGAGGCACCTTCGGCAGCGGCAAGGAGAGCATCCACATCTCCCTCCCGTTTTACTTCTTTTTTGATCTCAGCAGTAGTATGATGGTTGGCTCCCGTCCCAGAAGCGTTAGCTCGACTCCCAGGCTTGACTTCAGGTGGTGCTCCAGCACGAGCATTAGTCGCAAGTTCGCCTTCATCCATTCCACTAAAATCATGAAATAGCTTTTCAAATTGTCGGTACTCCTCAAATCCACCTCCGAGACCTTGCTTCAACTTTCTGGCAACAGCAGCTTCCGCCGATTCCCCAGAGACTGGACCAACGGCTCCTTCGATATCGCTTCCAGGGCGGTGAAGACGAACGTATTCATCTCGAATTGTCTTGAAATAGTTTCGCAATCTCCCCAGAGTCATATACCATCCCTCGGCCATCTTCCATCTCTCTCTCATCTTGGTAATCAATTCGATTGCCTTTCTAGCTTCTGCTCCGGAACCTTCCGGTTCACTTGCACCGCGACCACCTTCCATATCCTCATCCTCATCGTCCCCAGAATGGCTAGGCGACTTGCTAGTAGGATCGGGAATGGACCCAGTGATATACCCTTTTTGATCCATCCATGGAAAAGACCAAGCGTAAACACCACAAACCCCAACCATGTAGACAGCAAACCCAACAGCGGGCGTCTCCACCGAGCTGCCCCATTCCTCCAAACCGTTGACAATCTGCATTATTCCTCTAGCGCATCTGAATATTTCCTTGGCAGACTCTCCCCACCACATAGCTATCGTCATACCAGGCTCCAATCCTTCTCGATCGGTTTCAGGATCGTCAGCAGGGAACAAAGGCGGGTCAAGTGGGCCTTGAGGTCTAGTGAGGCGAAGAGGTAAGAATGGAATGTACTCCCTATGCATCACAACCTGGCATAGAAAATGAGTTATATGCATAACAGCATAGGCACTTGAGGTGCGCGAAGACATGTGCGCAGAGAGTGTTTGGGGGGAAAAGTGAAGGTGCTCGGGGAGTGAAGAGTAGAAGTTGTCAAGCATCTGTTGTAGCTTGTAAAAATTCGACCTAGGAGACCAGGGTGGATATTTTTCACCTCTAGAGATTATTAGTATCTGTAAAATGCTCAATAAGATTTAACCTAAAATAAATACCTTCTACCTCCAGCCGCACAAGCCCATTCTTGCACTCTTCCCCATATTTCTGTAATGCGAACGACTCTTGCGAGAATTCCTTCATCATCTCCAACTTCCCATCGCCCTCCAATGCTGTCACCGTTCCTATCGTCACTCTTCTCGTCCAGGCCGTCGACAGTCAAGAATCCAGTTCGTACACCCTCCCCAAACAGGAATCCTCTCTCCTCACAGGGTAATTGGACCCTGGCAGCATCTGCAAGTTGGATTCCACTAGGCCTAAATCTACCAGAACTCAACGAACGGTCTAGCATGAACAGAGCCCAAAAGGTCCTCCTTCTGACTTCTTTATCGGTAAACTCCTTTCCGGTGACCTTAGCACCTGTGGACTTTCCACCTTCCAATCTCCTCCTCTTGGAATTGGGGCTACCTTCGTTTCTATCGCCATTTCCGGGCGAAAGAGCAGGTTCCGAAGTCGGATAGCCTGGCTCGGGAGCATCATCCCAACTCAGCCCCAACGCCATAGCCATCCGAATAGCCACACCAAGCCAAACATAAGCTTCCGCCCCACGACACATTCCCCACTCATGTACAACTAGCATGGTAATAGCTTGTACCTTCTCCAAGGAAGGAGTGGCGAAAGTTGCACCAAGTTCTCCGTGCCCGGCATCTTCATCATTCTGCAAGCGATATTTGAGTGCGGATGCGTAAAAGTCTGAAACAGCTGCCGGAGTGGGCAGTGCGGGCGCGAAGTGTTGTGAGAGGGCAGATACATGACGTGCAGCAAGGCAAAGAAGACCCAGCATCAACAACGGAGAATGACCTTTGTCAGGAGCCGGAGGTGATGTAGAACTAGGTCCAGTGTTGGTGGATGTTGAATTTGGTAGACGCAACCGTGAGAGAAAGGTAGGGGGATGAAGGAACGGAAGTGTGGGCGAGTGATGTAGTTGAAACGCTTCGAACTGAAAATGCCAAATATTTAGTGCACATCTCCAAATAGAGTCGAACAATGGAATTTACCACTTGAGTCCAGAGGGCCTGGTTCAAGATGGGGGAGTCAAGCGCCTCTTTCCATGCCTTTGGTCCTGTGTAATTCGCTGCGCTAGCTGCTGTGTTCCCAGCGGGAGCTGGTTTCTTAGGCTTCGCTTTTTTCGGGGCCTAATAGAGGGAAAAGAAAAAAAAAAATTAGTCGAGGCCTCTTAGCGATTCGAATGTGATGGAGTAAACAAACCTCTGATCTATCGCCACTCGTATGCCCATGATGTGAAGAGGCACTACCGACATTTGGCGCAAGATCCTTATTCGCACCAGAGCTGCCAGTGTTTGGTCTTGAAGGTGTCGCACCAGACGCGGCCCTAGGTGCGCCGCTAGCTACAGGGGCGGGATATGTGCATTCTCTGTTGCTGGCTTCACAGGCGCGACAGGTTGTGTTCGGTCCAACATTGACACATTTTACCTTGGACCGCCGACAGCGGACGCAAGCAATAGACGACCGCATTGTTTGATTATTATCTCGAACGAACAAACGCGCAGGTATCGTGGGACCTATTTTGTGAGTTTCGATGGTAGCAAATTTTTTTTCAAAAGAGAAAAAAAAAAAAGAAAAAGAAAAAGAAAAGAAAAGAAACTGCAAAATGTCAGCGTAAGTGCTCAGTTGCGAATGTAGATGATGACCGAGAAAGCGGCGATTGAATCACACGGACTGCCATCCGGGCCGAACTCACCAGACTGCTGATCAATAAAGGGCAATGATTACCAAAATCGATGAACAGCAAATTATTCCAATTGGCGACTAAAGTAAAAAGTAGAGGCCAGATTGTTTAAAGGATTGTTGAAGGATGTTGTTGGCGGATGACGACCAAATGAAGGATTCCGAGATGGAAATTTAATGCTGTACTCGTATCCCCAAGGGTTGTCGTTCACGGAGGTTCCGGAATTACTCGCGGCTAGAGTCCCAACTAAACAACGCAACAACGGTGTTTTGTTAAGTGAAGGTATGTTGATGAAGAAAAATGTTGTGAAGATGGAGGGGAAAGGTGTGGAATGAGAGGAAGGAAGGGGGTGAATCGAGGGAAGGAAGGGAAGGGGAGGGAAGGAAGGAAGGGACACGGAGATGCCGGTCTAAGGTCAGGCGGACGCACACGGAGGAGGCCTCCGGTTTTGGTCGGCAAGCTGCCACTGCCTACTTGGAGGATTGGGTGAGTAGGTGAGGGAAGGGTAGGGAAGGAGGAGGAGGAGGGGGGGG